>JABUQX010122362.1:37500-50000 GCA_015478945.1 Trachelipus rathkii | reverse complement strand
TATTTATTATTATTATTATTATTATTATTATTATTATTATTATTATTATTATTATTATTATTATTATTATTATTATTATTATTATTATTATTATTAGGAACATATTTTGTTTTATTATAATTAGCAACATATTTATTATATTTTTACATATGTCATTATAACTAAAAATCTAACTAATCTTGCAGTGAGGCATTTATTTACAATAAATTCCTAGCATGGTTCCCCAGTATTATCATTTATTCATACTTTGAGTTGTGGACAACGGTTTTCGAAATATTTATTTTTGGAGAGGGGGGGGGGAGAAATTGTATTTATTGTGGGGCGGGGTTGAATTTTTCAGAGTGCATAATTTTTACTTTTATTTTTTATTGATCTTGCACTGCCCTTCAGCCTCTCTCTGAATACGTCACTGGTTGTGCAGTTCCCCGACTGTTTTTCTTTGTTTACTCATAAATAATATTTCTTCTGAAATTAAAAGCAAGTGTCTTTACTCTTTAAAGAGCTCCACAACTCCTTGGTTTAAGCCCAGTGGTAGACTTTTCAATATCTTTTCATGCCTTCTCTTTATAATTAAAATTTGTCATGGAGGATGAGTACCAGTAAGATAAAATAAAAGATACGGAAAATTGGGAGAATGGAGTTTTTATTTTACTATTTTCAATGTTTTTATTTTACAATTTTTATGGTTTTTATTTTACTATTTTTAAGGTTTTGATTTTACTATTTTTAAGGTTTTGATTTTACTATTTTTAATGTTTTTATTTTAATATTTTCATGGTTTTTATTTTACGGCTTTCAATGTTAATATTTCACTATTTTCATGTTTTAATTTTACTATTTTCAATGTTTCTATTTTCTTACTTTTAATATTTTAATTTCACTATTTTCATGGTTTTTATTTTACTATTTTCATGGTTTTTATTTTAATTTTCAATGTTTTTATTTTACAATTTTCATGGTTTTTAATTTACTATTTTCATGGTTTTAATTTTATTATTTTTATAGTTTTTATTTTACTATTTTCATGATTTTTTAAACTAATTTCAAGGTTTTTATTTTACTTTCATAGTTTTTATAATACTATATTCATGTTTTTTATTTTACTTTTTTCAAGGTTTATATTTTACTATTTTCATGGTTTTATTTTTACTATATTTAATGTTTTTATTTTATATTTTCATGTTTTTTATTTTACTATTTTCATGGTTTTTATTTTCCGGTTTCAATTTACTTTATTTAAGGTTTTTATTTTACTGTTTTCATGGCTTTTATTTTACTCTTTTCATGGTTTTTATTTTGCTATTTTCATGATTTTTATTTTACCATTTTCATTGTTTTTATTTTACTATTTTCCTGGTATTATTTAAATATTTTCATGGTTTTTATTTTATTATTTTCAATGTTTTTATCTTTATTAGATCTTGAAGTACCTCTATTTTAATATTTCATGGTTTTTTTGTTTACTATTCTCTTTCATAATTTTTATTTTTACTATTCTTCAAGGTTTTTATTTTCACTATTTTCCAAGTTTATATTTTACCATTTCTACAGTTTTATTTTACTATTTTCAAGGTTTCATTTTAACAATTTCATGGTTTTTATTTTACTATTTTCATGGTTTTTATTCTACTATTTTCATAGTTTATATTTTACTATTTATAATGTTTTAATTTTACTCTTTTCATGGTTTATATTTTACTTTTTTTCATGGCTTTTATTTTTCTATTTTCAATGTTTTTATTTTACAATTTTCATGGTTTTTATTTTACTATTTTCAATGTTTTTGTTTTACTATTTTCATGGTTGAATTTACTTCATTTTCATGTTTTTTTTTAACTATTTTCAGTGTTAAATATTTTACCATTATTATGAGTGTAGAGAGGGATTTTGGAGGCCCAAAGTGACCGCGACCTTTTGAATCTTTTTTTTTTGATCAAGTGACCTTTTTGACCTTTACGCCTTTTTGGGCAACTCCTAGGCCTTTTACCTTAACTTTTGCTTGACCCTTTTTTGAGGTAACCCGGATTTTTTTGGAGAATTACGATTTTTTGAGAACTCCGATTTTTTTGAGGAAGAAACCCAAATTTTTTGAGAGAACCCGATTTTGAGAACCCGGATTTTTTGAGAACCCGTATTTTTTGAGAAAAGGCATGCCTAGAATATTGAAACTCCGATTTTGAATCACCTGAATCCCAAATTTTTTGAGAACCCAAATTTTGAGAACTCCAAATTTTTTGAGAACCCAAATTTTTTTGAGAACCACAAATTTTTGAGAACTAATTCTTTGAGAACCCTAATTTTTGGCAACCCCACTTTTTTCGGCAACCCTGATTTTTGGCAACTCCTCGAAGAAGGGTTGCGCCAAATGGTTGCGTCAGCAACCGTTGTACATACCCCACCCTAATTTTTTCCACCAAACCTTGGTCATCCATAGTCAATTTTTGGGCCCACCCTACTTCTTTGGCCAATTTCTTAGGCTTAGCCCTATTTTTTGATATTTTTCGGTAACATCTACACACGCGGGGCGCGCGCACACACACGACCTACCTACACCTAGCCTCCATATAGCCCACACCCAGCCTCCACATAGCCTACACCCAGCCTACACTCCAGCCTACACATAGCCTACACCCAGCCTGCACCTAGCCTCACCTAGCCTACACCTACACCTAGCCTCCACCCATCCTCCACCTAGCCTACACCTACACTTAGATTCCACCCAGCCTGTACCTAGCCTACACCCACATCTAGCCTCACCCAGCCTTTACCTAGCTTCCACACCTACACTCACACTCTAGCCTCCACCCAGCCCTGGGCCTGCCACCCCAGACCCACCAACCTTCACTCATATAGCGTACACCTCCATACCTAGCCTTGCTACACGTGCCCCTGCAACTTTATGTTCATCTGATGACGCCCATCTTTGGTGCTGCACTGCAATGATTATCCAACTTTTTATTCAGATTTAAGTTTGATGTTCCTCATCTCTGATGGTTCCAATCACCAAAGAAAGCACCTGAAGATATCTCCTATTAAGGGAGTCCACATTATCTTGCAGAAGCTGCAGAATGTGAAGTTGTAAGTGAAACCAGCTGAGTCAACAGTTGCAAGATGCCCGGCTAGCGCCAAGCGAGCTTTTCAAACATATGCCGGCGAGCAACATAAATGCCAACCTCCGATGCGCCACGTTCTTTCTGCCTCTTCAGCCCCTGAGCCCGGTAAACAGCCCCACTGCGGGCAAGTTCACCCTGGTAGTACAAAGAAAAGAGTGGAAACCTGATTATATATTACAACTGTTGTGGAATGCAAGCCCCATCGTGAGTTAACAAAGATTGAGCAACACTGGTGCTAATCAGCATCTCGCTGTTGAATATAATTTCACACCTGTGTTCTTGAGCAAAATAATTCGTTATACCCACACAGGCACACTAAAGAAGCACCTATGCCACTGCCGTGATACCTACAATCAATTCGTAAAGACTTGCACTCACAGCGCAGTGGATATGTCTCTATTACTTATATCCAAAACACCTGATATTTATCTCTGAAGAATTTAGCTAAAGTCTCTCCAATTTAGCTGCCTCTAACCTGAGTGCCTCAACTGAGTGCCTCTGTGCACAATGCCTCACAAAGAATGATGCCTCCCATAACTGCTAAAACAAGTCCCTTTTCGATACGACTCATCTCTTTGAGTTGCCTGCCTCTTGGGACACCATCTATAGCTGATGATTCTTCTTTGATATGGTCATTCTTCTTTTCAATTTTAAGGTCTTCTAGAGATCATGGGAAGCTGTCCACCAAAGACAAAATATTCCTCCATGAAGTCCACTTCACAGTCCCGGCACTGTAATGCCCCAAGCTGGTCAAACTGGCTAACTGCTTCATGCTGATGGTCCTAAAGCTTTACTAAAATGTGAAGCATAATGATCAAATTGAAACCAAGCTGAAACTGTGAATAATATCTCACTGAATAAATACAGAGAAAGTGAAGAAGATAGCATATGGTAAGAGTATATATATATATGAAGGTATGTAGTAATAAGAAGAAGAGTATAGTATAAGATAGGCAGAGAAGGTGAGAGAGGTAATATAGCAAAGAGTAATAGTGAAGATATATATATATAGATATAAAGAAGGAAAGAGAAAGAGAGGTAAGAAATTTCACTGATCATCCAGCTTTTATATTTATACTCATAACACATTAAACAAAACACATTTGTACAACCCTAGAACTCCCAGAGAACTCCCATTTTCATTATGATTAACTTCTTTATGTAGTTCTACTTAATACTTAATTCAAAAGTAAATTAAAAGCTCAAAGGTAAGAAGAAAGAGAAAACTCTGATAGATATAAACTTATTTACTTACAATCAAATGAATTTATTAAAACATTAATATGTTTTCATGAGATCAAAGTAACTGGGAAATCATTAGAGTAAAATACCTCAATTGGTCAAAAGAATATAGAGAAACTTTGAAAATAATGTTTTACTAAGCATAACTCATGTTTTTACTGTTTAATCCATAAGAAATACCAGCTTTAACCCATTACACAGTCAAACATGTTGTACCTTGAAGTTGTTAAATCAGTAAATCAATAGAGGTGTTACATAGCAACAAGTGGTTAGATTTTTGTTTTACTGTTTTTACTGCTTTAACTCATGTTTTACTGTTTTTAACTCATATGTTTTTACTGTTTTTAACCTCACATACATGTTATGTTGCAATTCAGTAATCACAGGTGTTACCTAAACACCTAAGGGGGATTAGTATGCTTTCTTTTACTGCTTTACTGTTTTTAACTTTCTGCTTTTATGGCTTTAACTTTCTGCTTTACTGCTTAACTTTCTGCTTACTGTTTTAACTTTCTCTGCTTTTTACTGTTAAAATTACATACCTTTTACTGCTTTAACTCACATGTTCATTAACTACTGTCTTAACTCATATATTTATTAACATTACATACTTTAAGCAGCAAATCAGTAAATCATGAGGTGTGACCTGCAACACTGCTGTGATTAGTATGCTTTTTGTTTTACTGCTTTTACTGTTTCTTAACTCATGTTTTACTGCTTTAACTCATGTTTACTGTTTTTTGAACCTATATGTTTTACTGCTTTAACTCATATGTTTTACTGTTTAACTCATATTATTAACATTATGTTTTTTATTTTGTTTTAATACTTTTTATTTATTTTATTATTATTTTTATTTATTTTATTATTATTTTTATTATTTTTTTATTTTTTTTTTATTTTATTATTATACTTAGTGTTACTTTTACTTCATGCCTATTGTTATTATTATTTAGAACACACACACACACACACACACACACACACACACACACACACTTACACTTATACACACATTCACTATGACACTTATACACACATTCACTATGACACTTACATTTACCCATAGACACTTACATTTACACTTATACACACGCGGTCACACACACACACACACACACACACACACACACTTTACACATATACACACATTCACCATGACACTTATACACATTATCTCACTTCAAGAAAGACACTTTACATTTACCCATAGACACTTACATTTCACATCTTACACACACACACACACACAGATTTACTTACACTCACACACACTGATGTACTTACACACGCAGATTTACTTACCCCTCACACAGATTTACTTACACCTTCCCATAGACACTTACATTTACACTCACACAGATTTACTTACACTCACACACACAGATTTACTTACACACACAGATTTACTTACACACACAGATTTACTTACACACACAGATTTACTTACACTCACACACAGATTTACTTACACACACACACACACATACACACACGCACACTCACTTACACATATAACGTATAATTTATTAAAACATTTTATGTTTTAATTAAACACGTACATTTATATTACTCATTCAAATATAACTAAAATTATTTCAAAGTTTCTTAAAACTTCTATAATAAATCAATCATTATCTTTGAACAAAGAATTTATTATTAACTGTTAATACTTTTTGTTTATAAATTTTATAACTATCAAGTTTTAAAATAACTTTTACTAAAATTTTATGAAATTTTATTAAAAACATATATTTTACGTACCTTAAAGCAATAAATCAGTAAATCAGTAAGGTCAGCCCCTAGCACCCCTCTACACCAAGCTATGCCACGTTTTGTTCTATTGACTTACTGCTTTACATCATCTTTAGCCATGTAATAAGTATAAAAATAACAAATAAGTTCTCTGCTAACATCACGTGTTTTATTAAAAATCATTCTAAGTTTTTATTTAAAATAAACAATTATTCACCTCACATTTATATTATTCGCTCGATGTTAACCAAAAATATTTCAAAGTTTTTTAAATAATCTGATTTTCTCTTTTATTATTATTATTATTATTATCTATGTACATTGACAAGAAAACGATCACGAGAAAACATAACACGCTATCTCCTCTACAGATTTAGTCCGACCTCTCTGTTGAAATGGCCGCTTAGGCTCACCAGATGGGTCCTTTTGTAAGCTCGGGGCGATTTGCAGGGCCTGGCCCAGGTCACGTGCGAGAGCTGGGTCCATAACTTTCAAATGTGGTGCACACCGCAGTTAGGCTTTCCAAATTTAGCCTGGGATAAGCCTTTTGTAATCTCCATGCCGATTTGGGTTTAATACAGTCAAAGCAATTCAGCAGACAGCGAATCATGCTGATTGATATACTACTTTGAGTAAATAGCAGCCAAATGAAATGATTCGGTAAGATCCTTAAACAGGTAAGAAGGGAATGTTCTTTTCCCTACTTGTGATTGGTCTGAGTAATCCTGATTCCTACATACGTATCCTGCAGTGATTGGTCGAGAATATTTTTATCGTCTTGAAAATTAACTTTTGTTCTTTAAACCCTTGTATTTGAGCAGGTGTGTTTTATTATCTTTGACCCCCAACTCATTTTAAAAAAAAAAAAAAAATCATAGTCATTTTAGCTGTTAAGCGGTGCAAAAGTTATCTGATTTGTATTAAAGTGTTTTATTTTTAATAAGTGTATATCATATTTATAATAAATAAATACTTATATTGAGGAATAATTATTAATTTCACTAGAATAGATAATAATAATTCACTAGATTTATAGTATATCACGTGAAGCAAAACGCAAGTGCGCGCGCCTGCAAGCGCGACCCGGTGCGGAACCGCCGCATGAACCCGCCGGCGTAATATTACTACGCGGTCGCGAAAATATTTTCTTTATGATACGCCGTTGTAAACTTTCATTACATCATTTTTATTTTCAAATATACCGTTTCCTATTATGATTCGTTCATTTTATTTACTTGAACATTTTAATTTTATTTATAGAAAATACCATTTCACTGGTAAAGTTTTTGAAAAACATTTAGTTTTGAAAAGAACATTTTGATTTGTAGAAAAGCAGTTTATTTTATTTATCCTAAAAAGTTATAATTCCTTGAGGGAAATAGAACAACAAATACTCCGGCTGTGACGTAGGCATGTTCCTTTTGTGGTATGCATTTAAGATTTTATTCTAAGGAATGTAAAACAAGTTTTATATGCCTTAAAGTTACACCTATATACGACGTAGAGTTAATGTATAGAAGTTATCCCATTCCCTCCCTTTTCAAGGTATGTCTTTACGGTTTTAATCTTCTCTATGTATAAGTTATGAAAAAAAGTTGTTTAATCTAAAATATTATTACATAATTACTATATTAATTAATTAAATACACAATGTGTGTACATGCATAATAAACTTCCTCATTGTACAAACCGTAATTTCTCTTTATGGATTTCCAGTATTGGTATTATATCATTATACTTCAAAATTACATCGAAGTATGTAAGTTCATACCTCTTCTATATCAGATGTTGTGTGCATTCGGCAACCATCGAGAATATCTCCCTTGGTTTGTAATAAACACCGATATACCATGACTTTAAATAAACTAATGCGATTGAACACATGTTATAAGGTTCGTAAATATACCTTGATACAGTACACAAACTGTATACATACTGAATGGGATGGTGTCCAAAAGATATATCCTCTAGGATGTATGCTCCCACCACTTTGAAATACAACGCCCCACTTCGCGACCGCGTAGTAATATTACGCCGGCGGTTCATGCGGCCGTTTCGCACCGGGTCGCGCTTGCGGGCGCTCTTGCGTTTTGCTTCACGTGATCTACTATAAATCTAGTGAATTAATTATTATCTATTCTAGTGAAATTAATAATTATTCCTCAATGTAAGTATTTATTATAAATATGATATACACTTAGTAAAAATAAAACACTTTTAATACAAATCAGATAACTTGTGCACCGCTTAACAGCTAAAATGATTATGATTTTAAAATGAGTTAGGTCTAAAAGATAATAAAACACACCTGCTCAAATACAAGTTTAAAGAACAAAGTTAATTTTCAAAAGACGATAAAATAATTCTCGACCAATCACATACGAGGTCATATAGAGATAAGGATTACTCCGACCAATCACAAGTAAGGAAAACATTTCCTTCTTACCTGCTTAAAGGATTTTACCGATCCAGCATGTTTCAGTTTGAAATATATTTATAAAAATAATAATAATAACAATGATTCTTGTCTATACTGGAATTACCTTTGACCTGGTATTAGGCTTAAATCAGCATGGGGTACAAAAAGGTTTATTCCAAATTTAGCTCTAAATTTAGCCTAACGTGTTATTGCACCATTTTACAGAAAAAGGTCGCTTGAAATATATTTGACCTGGAATTAGGCCTAAATCGACCCGGCTACAAAAAAGGATTATCCTAAATTTAGCCTAAAGTAGTTATTTCAACACATTTTAAAGAGAGAGGTCAGTTTCGTATCTGTAAGGAGTGCGGGATGTTGTGTTTTCTCTAAGTATAATAATAAAAATAAAAATAAAATAATAAAAATAATAAAAATAATAATAAAAATAAATAAAAATAATAATAAAATAAATAAAAAGTATTAAAACAAAATAAAAAACATAATGTTAATAAATATATAAGTTAAAGCAGTAAAACATATGAGTTAAAGCAGTAAAACATGATAAAAAACATGAGTTAAAGCAGTAAAACATGAGTTAAAGCAGTAAAGCAGTAAAACAAAAGCATACTAATCCCCCTTGGTGTTAGGTCACACCTCTATTGATTTACTGATTTACTGCTTTAAGGTATGTAATGTTAATAAATATATGAGTTAAAGCAGTAAAACATGTGAGTTAAAGCAGTAAAGAAGAAAGTTAAAACAGTAAAGCAGAAAGTTAAAACAGTAAAGCAGAAAGTTAAAGCAGTAAAGCAGAAAGTTAAAGCAGTAAAGCAGAAAGTTAAAGCAGTAAAGCAGTAAAACAAAAGCATACTAATCCCTTAGGTGTTAGGTAACACCTCTATTGATTTACTGATTTACTGCTTTAAGGTATGTAATGTATGTGAGTTAAAGCAGTAAAACATATGAGTTAAAGCAGTAAAACATGAGTTAAAGCAGTAAAGCAGTAAAACAAAAGCATACTAACCCCCTTGTTGCTATGTAACACCTCTATTGATTTACTTATTTACTGCTTTAAGGTATGTAATTTTAATAAATATGTGAGTTAAAGCAGTAAAACATATGAGTTAAAGCAGTAAAACATGAGTTAAAGCAGTAAAGCAGTAAAACAAAAGCATACTAATCCCTTAGGTGTTAGGTAACACCTCTGTTGATTTACTGATTTACTGCTTTAAGGTATGTAATGTTAATGTTTTTAATAAAATTTCGTACAGTTGTAGTAAAATAAAATGTTTATATATCAGACACTCTGGTTTTTTTCTTCTTACATACAATTTTTAAAAATTTATAAATTAAAAAGTATTAAGTAAAATATAAAAGATGTCTGTAATGAGTTACAGTTTTAGGTTCGCAAAAATGTTTTTAATAAAAATGTTTAAGTATGAAATAAAAATGAATGACTCGTAGTATATATATATATATATATATATATATATATATTTGTATGTTATTATATAAGTTGTTATATATATATATATATATATATATATACATATTTCATTCGCGGGAATATGGCGTTGCAGCAATTCGGCGTGCGGGAATGCGGCACTATTGCGCCTGCGGGCGCACGCGGCGGGCGGGAACGCGGCGGGCGGGGACACGGCGGACGGGAACGCGGCGGGGCGCACCTGCGGGTGCGGGTTCGTGGGACTTCACGCGGAGAGATCATGCTGCGTCCTGGTGGGCAGCTTATGATCTAGAGGTAGACAAAAGATGAGCCATCAAAGAAGAATCATCAATATAGATGGTGGTCAAAGATGACGGCATCAAAGATGAGTCATCAAAGATGAGGCAACAAAATATCCGTTAATGCTGAGGCATTAATGCTGAGGCATCAAAGTTGAGGCAAAGTTGAGGCAACAAAATTGAGGCAACAAAATTGAGGCATCAAAATATCGAGTGTGTGAGTGTAAGTGTAAGTGTATCTGTGCGTGTGAGTGTAAGTGTATATGGGCTAGTGTAAGTGTCTATGGCGAGTGTAAGTGCTTATAAGTGTACCTGTGCATGTGAGTGTAAGTGTATATGTGTGAGTGTAAGTGTCTATGGCGAGTGTAAGTGCTTATAAGTGTTATAAAAATACTAACTCATAGTAGGAAGCATTCTAGCAGATTGTAATATACACCAATCGATTCCTCATACCTTATTACCTAGGGGTAGACACCCATATTAGGGCTAACATTCTAGGCTCAGGGGAGGCTAGAAAAGGCTTGAAAAAAGTGGCACTCAGTTGGCACTATGTGGCACTCACTTGGCACTATGTGGCACTCACTTGGCACTCATTGGCACTCACTTGGCACTCATTGGCACTCATTGCACCTCACTTGGCACTCACTTCCAGTTCACCCAGCACTCTCATAGAATAATCATAGGAATACTAATAGAACACTACCAGATACCTTACGTGGTGATTGGGAATCATCAAAGTTGAACCATCAATAAATCTGAGCTATAACGTAAAAGTTGAATCATCAATATAGATGCCAACAAAGATGACGTCATCAAAGTTGAGCCATAAAGTTGTAGGGGCACGTAGGCTAGGCATAGGTGTACGCTAGGTGAAGGTTGGGTGGAGTCTAGGTGTAGGTAGGCTGGGTGGAGGCTGTAGGGTGTAGGTGTAGGCCAGGTGAAGGCTGGGTGGAGGCTAGGTGTAGGTGTAGGCTGTGTGAAGGCTGGTGGGTGTAGGGTAGGTGTAGGCTAGGTGAAGGATGGTGGAGGCTAGGTGTAGGTGTAGGCCAGGTGAAGGCTAGGTGCAGGCTGGGTGTAGGCTATGTGTAGGCTGAGTGTAGGCTGGGTGCACAGTGTGGGAGGCTAAAGTAGGCTGGCGGGAGGTTAGGGTGTAGGCTAGGTGTGTGTGTGTGTGTGTGTGTGCGCCCGTGTGTAGATGTTGCCACTGAAACATCAAAAAGGGCTAATCCCCTAAAGGGTGGCCAAAAATTAGGTGGGCCAAAATTGACCGAACCATGGATGACCAAAGGTTTGCGGAAAAAATTAGGTGGGGACATGTACAATCCAGTTGCTGACGCAACCATATATAACCTCCTCTCGAAGGGTTGCAAAAATTAGGGTCTGCCGAAAAAATTAGGGTTGCCAAAAAATTAGGGTTCTCAAAAAAAATTAGGGTTCTCAAAAATTTGGGTTCTCAAAAAAATTTGGGGTTCTCAAAAAATTTGGGTTCTCAAAAAATTTGGGTCTCAAAAATTTGGGTTCTCAAAAAATCCGGGTTCTCAAAAAATCCGGGTTCTCAACGGGTTCTCAAAAAATACGGGTTCTCAAAAAAAATACGGGTTCTCAAAATCCGGGTTCTCAAAAATTTGGGTTCTCAAAAACTGGGTTCTCAAAAATCCGGGTTCTCAAAAACTGGGTTCTCAAAAAATCCGGGTTCTCAAAAAGGTCAAGCCCAAAAGTTAAGGTAAAAAATTCAGGTTGCCCAAAAAGGTAAAGGTCAAAAAGGTCGCGGTCAAAAAAAGGTCAAAAAGGTCGCGGTCACTTTGGGCCTCCAAAATCCCTCTCCTACTACTATTATGGTTTTTATTTTACTATTTTCCTACTTTTTATTTTACTACATTCATGTTTTTTATTTTGCTCTTTTTCAAGCTTTATATTTTACTATATTCATAGTTTTATTTTACTATTTTAAATGTTTTTATTTTACTAATTTCATGTTTTTTATTTTACTATTTTCAATATTTCTATTTTGCTATTTTCAATATTTTAATTTCACTATTTTCATGGCTTTTATTTTACTATTTTCATGGTTTTTATTTTGCTATTTTCATGATTTATATTTTACTGTTTCCATGGTTTTATTTTACTATATTCAAGATTTTTGTTTTGCTATTTTCTTGGTTTATTTTAATATTTTCATGGTATTTATTTTACTATTTTCATGGTTTTTATTTTATTATTTTCATGAT
>JABUQX010122362.1:20000-32500 GCA_015478945.1 Trachelipus rathkii | reverse complement strand
AAATATGCGCACCGCACCACACCGCACCGCACAAGAGTAATCGCGCCATGCACTAGCACCGCACAACACCTTAATCAATGAGCACCGCGCTCCGCACCGCACTCAGTACATTTAAGAAAGATTAATATATATATAATAGCAGCAGAAGGTTGTTATATATTGCAGCAGTATATAGCAGTTATATATATATTGCTATATATATATATTATATATATATTATATATTATATATATATATATATATACATAGAACTAGGAGTTTCTCAACATATTATCTGAAAGTCTGTTTCTACAGATATCTTAAATTTAATATAATTATTATTTATTATTATTATTATTATTATTATTATTATTATTATTATTATTATTATTATTATTATTATTATTATTATTATTATTATTATTATTATTATTATTATTAATGGAAATTCCTACTTTGAATCTCCAAACATGCGAAAACACAAAATTTGCCCAAATATTCAAGCATTTACTGTAGTATATATATATATATATGTATATACATATATACAGCAGTTATACAGCACATATATGGCGCTGCTATTACTATATTGTTGTTATATAGCAGCGAAGCTATAAGACAATCAGTTGGTCTTACCTTCCTCTAGATGTACATAGATAATGCATGGCTACTACTACTACTGGAGGGAGAACACTTGAAGTGCCAAGCTGCGAATTGTTAAGCTCTTCGTAAGACCTTAGTCACTATGCTGGCAAGGCGGCTGCTAAGGTTGAGCAGCGTGCTAGCAGTATATATGTGCTGATATATATATAATATACATATATATATATATATACATATAGCTATTTATATATACTGCATATATATATTAATATATATTTATTGGTTACATATGGTGTATATTTATACATATAGTTACATACATGTTACAGCATATATATATTGGTTGCTGTTGCTGGCTATATGGTTATTGCTGGGCTATTGTTATGTTAGTTATAAAGAAGAAGAAGGAAAGATACATATACATGCTGCTGCTGGTTGGTTACAGCAAACATATATATATATATTATTGGTTAACGATTATTATTTATTATTATGCGTTAGGGTAGGATACTGATATAGTATATATATGAGTATAAGTTATTATATATATTATTATTATTATACATATAATATTATTATTATTACATATTATTGTTACATATATATATACATATTGTATTATTATATATATATTATAATATATATAAACATATATATATATATATATATATATATATATTATAAAGATAAGAGTTATATTATAGAGTATATAGATATATATATATATATATATATGTATGTATGTATGTATGTATGTATGTATGTATGTATGTATTAATATATACCCTTAATTCATTTTGATTAATAATATTTTTAATATTATTAAAAATTAAAATTTAGAGACTAATCATCAAAACATTTTGATCTCTTAAATAATTTAGGGGTTCAAAACCCCCAAACCCTCCCTGTCTACGGCCTTATATATATATATAATGTATATATATAAGTATATATAGCAGCAGTATATATATATATAAGATAAAGTTTTCCAGAAACAAAGCTGTTGTTGAGCAGTTGCTGTTGCTATATATATATATATATATATATTGTTATTTATATATATATATATATATATATATACAGTTATATATATAGTTATATATATATACATATATATATATATATATATATATATATATATGTTATATATATATATATATATATATATATATATTTATATATATATATATATATAAAGAAAAACTTAGTGAGAAAAATTGGTGAAAAATTGCTAAAGTTTCAGCTTCTGATTCTTCATAAACCACTTAATTTGCTATTATTACTGAATAAGATAAGTCTTTAACTTTTACTTAAATGCGTTATTTTTTAATGAACATTATATAAGTATATATATATATATATATATTAAATAAAGAAGTAGAAGATAGTTATAGCAGCAGTGAAGAGTATATATATATATATATATATATATAGCAGTATATATATATATATATATATATATATATATATATATATATATAGTATATATATATATATATATGTATATATATATATATATATATGTGGTGGTTGAGTTTGAAGAGCCAATGGAGGCAGTGCTCCATGTATGTACTGAGGAGGGTCTCAGAGACTGGAGATAAAACCCTCTCATATGCTTTTCTATTTCTAGTAATATATGTATACTATCAATATTTTACCTTGACTGGCTGGACATTGCGGTTGGAGTTTATGCGGTATTCTTCGCCGCCATCGTGCTCATGACATTCTCCGGTATTTTGACGCAAACCAGTCATCGAGTGTACGGGGGCGGTACCGCCCCCTGGGGGCGTTAACGACATCCCAGGGGGCGCTATTGAGGCGGGGGCGGTAAGGGGGCGGTATTGAGGAGGGGGCGGTAACGGGGGCGCTATTGAGGAGGGGCGGTAAGGGGGGAGATTACAAAATAAAATTATTGACATATATATATATATATATAGTATATAGTTGAATATATATATATATATATATATATATATATATATATATATATATATATATATATATATATATATATATTATATATATTATATATTACATATGTGTATATATATATGTGTTAAGGTTATTTTTGAGAGAATAGTTATATATATATATATATATATATATATATATATATATATATATATTATATTATATATATA
The DNA here is from genome assembly GCA_015478945.1 of Trachelipus rathkii. Taxonomy (NCBI): domain Eukaryota; kingdom Metazoa; phylum Arthropoda; class Malacostraca; order Isopoda; family Trachelipodidae; genus Trachelipus; species Trachelipus rathkii. The sequence continues at coordinate 29,777 of JABUQX010122362.1, read as the reverse complement.
TATATATATATATATATATATATATATATATATATATATATATATTACAAAGCGTTTCCGAGTGAAAATACATAAATGACTAAAAGTACATATTGGCAACTTAATTACAGCAAGAAAGTTGATTATTTTTTTTTACAATATGAGAAATCAATATATATATATATATATATATATATATATATATATATATATATATATATATATATATATATATATATATATATATAATTATTGAGTTATAAGGTAAAGAGTTGGTTGGGTATAGGTGCTGGCTATTAAGGTTGTTACAGCAATATTATTATGCTATATATATATATACATAAGGTTGCTATATAATTTCGGAATGTGGAAGCTTCGCCGTAGCGTCCAGAAAAACTATAGATACCCCTCAACTTTAAGCCAGAGATGCCAGACTGCATTACTTTTCGCAAATTTGGCTTCTTTTTAAAATCATGCCTTAAACTTGTTAGTGATAGGAAACCTTTCCCGTGTGATGGATGTGGTTTTCGTGTGAACGTGTGATTATTACACTATGTCTCAAGCAAAAAAGAAGTAGTGTAGGCAATATTCGTCAGAATATTTGAAATATGGATTCATTCCATTTTCATCAAATGAAAAATGTGCCTTTTATGTGAGAAGACTCTGTCTAACGAAGCTATGAAGCCTTTTCGATTACAAGAACATCTGTCAAAAATTCACCAAGATAAGTCAACTCAGTCTATTGATTTCTTCAAAGACATAAAGAGGAAGTATGAAGGGAGACCTACAGTAAGTTCTATGTTTGAAAAAAAGTTCAGTCAATATCGATAAAGGACTTCTTGCTTCTTACAAAGTGTCTTTGTTGATTGCTAAGTGTGGCAAGCTTCATAATATTGGAGAAAGCCTACTTTTACCAGCTGTTAAGGTAATACTTGATACTCTGATGATTTCCAATGCAAGTAATGTAATTAAGACGCTACCTTTGAGCAATATAGTTCAGTTTCGAGAAGGATCGATGAGATGGCCTCTGATGTTGAAGATCAACTTTGTAAGATAATTAGAAAAACACAGTTTGCATTACAGATCGACAAGTCAACCCTCATTGATAATGTAGCTTTATTATTATCATATGTTCGTTTCATAAATGAAACTGGCGAGATGAATGAAGAAATGCTGTTCGCTAAAAGTCTTACCACTGACACTAAAGGCTGCTCTATATTCCATATACTTTTAAGTTATTTTAACGAAAAACACATTCCATTATCTAATATTCTTGCATGTGCTACTGACGGTGCTGCAGCTATGACTGGTAGATATTGCGGTTTTAGTGCACATTTAAAGCAAGCTGTCCCAGGGGTTATGACTGTTCACTGTGTTATTCATCGTCAACATTTAGTTGCTAAAAATTTAAGCGGAAGATTATACGAGTCTCTTAATTGTGTCATTAGTGCCGTCAATAAAATCAAATGCCACTCTTTGAATGATCGTTTATTTCGCCAGCTTTGTGAAGAAAAAGACGAGGCATTTGAACGATTATTACTACACACGGAGGTTAGTGGCTTAAAGGGGAATTGCTTACAACGATTCTATAACCCTCTTTGAAACAGTTATTGAATTTCTCGACAAAGCTGACCACAGTCTCGCCAATTCATTAAAAGAAAGACGAACTGATGTTGCTTACCTTTCTGATATTTTTGACACAAATTAAACGAAATAAATACGAAGCTACAAGGTAAAAAATGAATTTCATCAAAACAAAGGGATTATAGGGGCTTTTTATAGAGAAACTAAGTGTTCTGAAAAGTAATTTATGCCGTAAAGACTTACGTCAGTTTCCTAATCTTCTGGCAGTTTGGGAGAAAAATGAAATTGCAGGTAATGACTTGGAAGTTTATTGTTTTCACTTAAATAAGCTGAAAGAAAACATGGAAACTAGATTTCAGGATATTATTGCGCTTCAAATACCCCAATGGGTATTCAACCCGTTTTCAACAGATGTGACTGACCAATATTTCACAGTCCATGCAGGAGCCCCTAATAGACCTCAAGCATGACAGTGAATGTCAAAGTTTATTTAATGAGCTTGGATACGAAGTATTTTGGGCGAAAAAAAAAAGATTCCTATCCTCTTCTTTGGGAAGAAATTAAAGTATTGCTTCTAGCTTTTCCTTCAACGTATCTCGTCGAAAAAGGCTTCAGTGTTGTCACACAATTGAAAAACAAAGCCAGAAACAAATTGAATATTACTCAGAGAGGTGATTTAAGATTATGCCTAAGTACAATCTCTCCTGACATCAATCGGTTATGTGCAAGTCACCAGGCTCAAGGCAGCCACTAGTGTCAAAAATGATGTTTTAATCGTAAAATAAATTTTTCAAGGAATATGGTAAGTACTTTCTTTTTAATAATAATAATAATAATAATAATACTAATAATAATAATAATAATAATAATAATAATAATAATAATAATAATAATAATAATAATAATAATAATAATAATAATAATAATAATAATAATAATAATAATAATAAAAAAAATAATAATAAAAATAATAATAATAATAAAACATACAAACAAATAATAATTATATATATATATATATATATATATAATATATATATTATTAAGTTATATATATATATATATATATATATATATATATATATATATATATATATATATATATTTATATATATATATATATATATATATATATATATATATATATATATATATGGTAGCAGCATAGCAGCAGCAGCAGTGCTATATTATTATTGGTGGAATATATATATATAGTTACATATATACATATATATAAAAACACACACATATACATAGTCAATGTTATATGTTCTTATTATATATATATATATATATATATATATATATATATATAGCCACTTTTTAAAATATAAAATTTTGAAGTGGGGGGCGGTGGATTAAGCCGATAATCTCGAAGGGGGCGTTGGTTTGGAAAAGGTTGAGAACCAAATGATCTTAGTGCACGTAGAGTAGTGGCCGAACTTGCTGCTCCATATTTAGCAATATGGATAACACTGGCGGCGGAAGGACGCCATGCATATCATTTGCAACGCGTACAGCATTTACTGCCCACCGTTATAGAAAGTCGACACGACTTCTGTGAATGGCTCACCGGGTAGTGTAATACGAACAAACGTTTCCCAGAGTCGGTGCTGTGGGCGGACGAAGTCATCTTCAGTAGATGTGGCACCCACAACCAGAAAAACAGTCACGTGTGAGCGCATGAAAATCCTCATGCAGTCAGGGAACACCATTACCAGAACGATATTAAATGTAATGTATGGCTGGGATTACTGTGACACAATCACCTAGGCTAAGATTTTCTACCTGACCGCCTGAATGGCCAGAACTACCTTCAATTCCTCCGGAATAAGTTCGAAGTGCTCCTTGAGGATGTACCCGTGTTAAAACTACGTTACACGTGGTTTCAGTTGTTCGAATGCCCAGCTCACTGTGCCAGAGACACACTTAATACTAACTACCCTTTATGATGGATAGGTCGGAGAGGCACTGTTGCCTGGCCTCCACGTTCACCGGACCTCACACCGCTAGACATCTTTGCTTGGTGCCCAATCAAAGGTGTCGTATACGCCACCCCAGTCAATGACGTTCGGGAACCGCAGGAAAGAATCAAGCAAGCGTGTTTAGACATAACAGCGGATGAATGCCAGTCGGCGACAATGTCCGATTTATGGAAGTGCCGTGCATGCATAAGGGCTGGAGGGCAAACTTTGAACACCTATTGTAACCTTTATCTGTTGTATTATAATGTCCTGAAAAAAAAGATATGCAATCGTGTTGTTTATGGGAATCCTGTGTCGCATACCGTATTCCCACCCTCTTAGGTTGACTCCATCGCTAATAACTCCGTAACGAAGCGTTATCGAGCATACATGTATAGAGTATTATGCTCCTATTTTCCATCAATACCCGTATATGAAGTGGCGCTGTTTCATTTCTTGTGACAATCTATTATATATATATATATATATATATATATATATATATATATATATAGCAGCAGCATAGTATATATATATATATGGCGGTTAAGTTATATATATATATTATGCTATATATATGCTATATATATTAAGTATACATGAGCAGCATATAGTAAAGCATATAGCGAAGAAGTAGCATATATGGAGTTATTAGGAAGATAGTTATTATTATATATATATATACATATGTTATTTTCTAAGTTATTATTTTTACTGGCGTTATTATTATTATTGAAATGAACACTAATGACTTTCATGTATATATATATAAATAAATATACATATATATATGTTGGCGCTGCTGTTGGCTGCTGGGCTGTTATATATATATATGCTATATATATTACTTATACATAAGAGCAAGAGCAAAGAATAGCAGTATATAGTGTTACAGCTACAGAAAGAAGAAGAGTTACTAAGTATATATATGCTAATATTATTATATACATGAGCAGCAGTATATATACTACATATACATAAGGTTGTTGTTATGGCAGCAGCAGCAAAGGTTGCTGCTGCTGTTGTTGGTTAGTTACTAAGGTTACTATGGCTACATATGCTGCTACAGTGTATATATATATAGATGGGTGGTTTATTCTTTAAAGTTGCTCTGCTGACCTGAGCAAGGTCAGGTGCTTGAACATAGTGAGACAAGTTGGAAGAACCCGACAATACTTCCTGTATGGTGAATATTCGCACCCACCTAATATAGGAAGTATTATCGGGTTCTTCTTTTTAGCCTGTCGTGTCTGGTGGTCAAACACCTAAGCGTATATCTTCGTTAGGGTCCAAATCCCAGCAGGGCAAAAATGCTTTAGTATTTTTATCTATACAAATTTAGATTAAGGAAGATTAAAATCACTTTATAATATATATATATATATAGCATATAGTATATTATGTTATATATATATATATATATATATATATATATATATATATATATATATATATTTATTTATATAAATATAAAATATTATTATATATATTTATATTTATGATATATATAGCAAATATATATATATATATATATATATATTAAGTTATTATTATATATAATGTATATATATATTACATATATATATATATATATTTATTATATATATATTAGAGTTGGGTTGAAAGTTAGTTATTGTTGTTGGTTGTTGATATACATATATATATATATATAGCTGTTGCTAAGTTATTCCTTGTTATTATATATATATATATATATACTATATATATATAATTTAATTAATTCTTATGTCATAAAAATACAATTTTGAAGAATCTTATTAATATTAAAATTTTTAAAGGATTATGAATATTAATGATATTTATCTTTAAAAGTGAGTTTCATCCTCTTCATACAAACTATACATAGTAATAACCTTTTTAAAAATCACACCTTCACATAGATCCGGAATTTTATGCTTTATATATATATATATATATATATATATATATTATATATATATTTTATATGGTTATTATATATATATATATATATATATATATATATTATTATTAATATGTTACATAGAAGATTTGTGTGTATTACATAAGGTTAAGTTATATGTTGCTATACATATATATATATATATATATATGTTATGTTATGTTATGTTGGTTATATATGTTAAGAGCAGCATATACATATAAGTTATATACATATATACATATTATATTATGTTATATTAATACGTATATGTATATGTATATATAAAGAAATATATATTATATATTTACATATTATTATTACATATTATTGCTTATATATATATACATATTATATTATATATTTGGTTATTATATTATATATATATTATTTGTGTTATATATATTTATATTTTTTGCATATTATTGGTGCATATTATATTATTATTATATATATATACATAATAGCTATATGGCGTTATTGTTATATATTATTATATATTATTATTGCTATTATTATACTATATTATTATATATATATATTATTATTATATATATATATATATATGTATATATTATTATACTATTGTTGTTACTAGCTAAGGCTGAGTTGAGCAGCTGTTGTTATGTTGGTTGCTATATATATTATATATATATATATATATATATATAGATATATTTATATATATATATATATATTATATATATATATATTATTATTAAGATATATAAAGAAGATATATATATATATATATACATATATATATATATATTTCTGTTTTTAGAGACATAATATCATTATATTATTATTATTATATATATATATTATGATGGATCGAATATCTATTTTTCAATATTTGCGAATGCAAATGTTATGCAAATATATTTTTTATCTTAATATTAAATATTTCCAGTAATGTGCTAATTTTTATACAAGGTATATGTTTATTTTATTTGCTTCTGTTGTAAGGGTTGTCATAAAAAAAATTGAATGATGAATAAAATTCATTCTATTTCCAGAGTACCCTGAGGACCTTGAGAACCCTGTGTACCTTGAGAACCCTGAGAACCCTGAGTGCCCTGAGGACCTTGAGAACCCTGTGTACCTTGAGGACCTTGAGAACCCTGTGTACCTTGAGGCCCCTGAGAACCCTTGAGTACCCTGAGAACCTTGAGAACCTTGTGTACCTTGAGGACCCTGAAAACCCTTGATTAACCCTGATGATCATGTGTACCTTTAGGATCCTGAGTACCCTGAATACTCTGAGGACTCTCTTTTACATTCAACTTTCGCCCTTTGAAAGAGCAAAACTTTCATTAATTTATAGAGCTGCAATTGATTGCGTAATCGATAGTTGAAATTAGGGTTGGTCGGCGCACCAGGTGCGGTGCGGTGCGGTGCGGTGCATGCTGCGCTCATTTTGGTTTGGAGCGCACACAATTCTAGTGTACCAGTGCGGTGCGATGTGTGGTCCGGTGAGGTGCGGAGAGCTGTGTGCCTTGAAACAGAGGTGAGATGCATCAAAAATGACTTATTGTGCGTTGCGTGGTGCGCTTACCCTGGTGCGGTGCGGTGCGGTGCGGTGTGGTGCGGTGCTGTGCGGTGCGATGCGATGCGTGGTGAGCAAAATTGAAATAATAATTGAAAGGCTAGATTTCAAATATAATTCTTCAGCTCTTTCATCATTTAAACCGCAAATTTTTTTTACCATAAATCAGACCGGAACCATTAAAGAGACGCTCACTGGCAACACTTTATGGAGGACAAGCAAGGAAAGTACTGGTGTACGCAGGATATTTTTCAGATTGAGCTGTTTTTTTTTTTGTTTTTTTTTGGAGGGGACTGCTGAGTCATCCAGAGTATAGTTTTTTTAAACTTTTTTAATCGGTACCCTAAGACGAAAATAATTCGAAGTTGACCCCTATAGTTTTGTTATATATATATAGCAGTATATATATATATATATATATATATATATATATATATATATATATATACAACAGTTAGCATATTTGTTTTATATATATATAAATATATATATATATAAGCATATATATATATTGTTGTTAAGTTATTATATATATATATATATATATATATATATATATATATATATATATATATATATATATATATAAACTCGCGGACAAATTTAATGCATCACCCGTATATATAATGTAAACTCTTCATTTTTGGAAATGTAGAGCTAGGGTTTGGTTTTATTTGGGTCATACCTAACTTCGGAGTGTATACCGTATGTAACTACACCGTGTATGGAACTAAATGGCATAATAAAGACAACCAACCAAATTACGAAATCCCGAATGTACGTTCATAGGAGAACAAGATGGCAAGACACCAACCAACTAACGAAACAAACCCTATGCTGTAAGTCGTAGCTTGACAAAGACTGTCACAATGGAAAGACATCGTCAGAGAAGAGGAACGTGCCATAGCAGTTATCACACTGTCGGAAGCAGGCCATTCTTAGAGACAGGTGGCTCAGCAACTCAGGGTAAACCAATCGACGGTCAGTCGAATCCTTCGTCGGCTCAGGGAGACTGGCAGCAACCGTAGACGAGATGATCAGGGTCGCCCGAGGGCGATGTCTGAGAGAGATGACAGATTCCTCCGTCTGGCAGTGCTTCGTGATCGTTTCCAAACAAGCGTCCAGCTACAACACAGGCTCCGTGAGGTCAGACATGTGCCCATTTCCGAGCATACAGTGAGAAGACGACAGAATGAACGTGGAGTACGTATTACAAGGTCTGCTAAAGGCTCTCTTCTGATCAGAGAGCATCGGGGGTCGATTTCATTTTTCACAAGCGTATGGCGATTGGACACTCACAGATGAGTCGAGGCTCACACTATATGGACCAGATGGACGTCGGCGAATTTGGAGACGTGCAGGTGAGCACTTTTCTGCTTGCAATATCTCCCCAAGGATTCCTTTTGGAGGTGACTCTGTGATGGTGTGGGCAGGAATTTGTTTGGGTGCTCGCACGGCATTGTATTCCGTGAGCAGAGGAACGATAACGGTTGAAAGGTATGCGGAAGACATCCTCCAAGAGTATATAGTGCCTTTCTCGTTCTTCATTGGCGTCCATTTTTTGTTACTCCATGACAACGCCACACAGCACACTACGCAGGTCGTCCAGCGGTACCTACAACAGGTAGGGATCAGTCTCCTGGCCATTTCTGCGAGGAGCCCGGACATGAATCCCATTGAACATGTTTGGGATTTGTTGGGTAGGCGTGTTCGAGCCCGTGAACATGCTCCGTCCACACTCAGGGAGCTTGCAAACGCTTTGGCAACATCCCGCAGGAGACCAATCTCCAAAATCATTTCATCAATGCCGATTGCAGGGAACAAGTTGGAATTGCCAGAGGGGGTACAACCCATTATTAGGCCCCTTTGTGCTGCATTTCACAATGTAATTTGTAGAATATTGTTGTTGATTAATAAAATCATCATATCCATATTTTTTTCGTTTTCTTTATTATGCCATTTAATTCCCTACACACTGTCCTTACATACGGTTTATACATTTATAACCCTGTGAAACACTCCCCAGTTAGGTATGAACCAAATGAAACCAAACCGCCCTACATTTCCCAATATGAAAGAGTTTAAATTATATTTACAGGTGATACATTAAATTCGCCCGCGAGCTTATATATATATAGTATATAGCAGAAGAGCAGTATATATATATATATATATATATAGCAGGCAGAGTATATATATATATATATATATATAAGGTTATTAAGTATATATAGTAGTATATATATATATATATATATATGTTACAGGTATAGTAGCATATATATATATATATATATATATATATATTATATATATAGCTATATATATATATATATATATATATATATATATATATATATCGCACTCACTCTGATACAAGATCATTACACCGCGAGTGATCGCGAGGCTACGTTGGCGTACTTCCTGCATCACTTCAGGTACCCCCCTGGGGTACGCGCGTACCCCACTTTGGAGAGCCACTGATCCAGAGTATAGTTTTTTTCTGTTTAATCATTATTCATTGCTTTCACTTGAAAATTTAGAAAAAAATTTGATTTCATCAAAATTTCGAAAGGGGGGGGAACTGTAATCTTTCAGCCCCTTCCCACCCCCACTGAAAGTAAACTCTTGATAACTGTAAAAGTTCAGGAAATGTTTTCGCATGCATCTTCTACCATACAATGCGTTTCACTTTGACGATTTTTGATGCCTGCTTAGACAGCTGATCATCATCATCATCATCATCATCATCATCATCATCATCATCATCATCATCATCA
>JABUQX010122362.1:7500-10000 GCA_015478945.1 Trachelipus rathkii | reverse complement strand
ATTCCTTCTCCATTTACGGTTATGAAATCATTATTTCTATTTCAAAATTTTGATGGTATGATGAAATTAAATGTTTGTTAATGACATCTTTATTAACTTAGAATTAAAAACTTAGAAAATATTTTATAGAAAACAAGAATTTTAAGAAATACAGAAAAAGAATAATTCACTTTCGTCCTAAATTTTAATATAATTCCTCTTTGAACGATGAACTGCCTGTACGTTTACGTAATATAATTTTATTAACATTTTTTTCCAAAAACATAAAAATATATTCCGCTTCAATCCTAAAGTTTAATAATAATTCCTATTGAACTAAGGAGTTTTCGACATATGTAACCAATTTTATTCAATATATATTATATATATATATATAGTATATATATATATATATATATATATAATATTAATATATATATATATATATATATATATATATATAATATATATATATATATAATATATATATATATATATATATATAGATATATATATAATATAATATATATATATATATATATATTATATATATATACTATGTATAATTCACTTCTTCCTAAATTTTAAAAAATAATTTCTCTTTGAACAGCCTGACCATATGTAATATAAAAATTTATTCAAAATAATTGTTCTTAAAAATAAAACTTCATTAATAAAATCCTCCATTTAACGATGTCCTTAGATCCGATTTTATTATTTTTAAAACAGAAAACAAGCTCTCAACAATTCACTTGATAGGACGAAAAGCCCTAATTGTGTAAGCCGCATCTTACAAAATTTTAGGATAGCAATGTGCCGTCTTTAAACTGTTTAACTTTTGATTTTCGGTCGATTTCATAATATCCATCTAATGCCTATGGAATCTTACCTTTGCATTTTTCTAGAGGATTTTTAGGTTGAAGGTCTTTTACTGAGTAGATTGTCTTTTTATTTTTTCAATCGCTTTTCTGTATGCTCCAATTTTTCCCATTTTCTGGCAAATGTGACTTCTTCATCTTCATCTGCCAATATACTTACAAGAGAGGATATCCTGAAACTATGAACTATCTGACTCCAACCCAGATTTTCTGTTCGATAGGGTTATTCATTTTAAGTCCTAGTTGACAAAGAGCATTTCCTAGCTTTTAATGTCAGATCTTCAGTTCTGAGAAAGATTCTGAACAAAGATGGCCGGCAAAAGTATTTTATTTTCAGTTAACATTCTTTCTCTTCTTTTCATGGATTTTTTTGTTCATTTGCAAAATCCCGTCTCTATAAACAATTTTTCCTGCAGGCAAGTCTTCTGATTGAGTGATTTTTCTGTTGTAAAGTATGGGTCTTTTAATAATCTTCGAGGGTTTCGATATTGTTCCCCACTGACTACGGAGAGATAAAGTTCAGGAGTAGCGGCAGCCAATCATACTACTACTGTAATCTTTTAGTTGCAGAAGCCCTTTTAGAGCCAAAAGAATTTACTTCCCCATCTTGTTCTCTTGACCTAAGCATTGCCACATTCCAAGCTTACTCTTTAGAACTGCCATTAATTTTGAGGTACGTGCTGCTTTTGCCATTTGTCTCGCCTTGTTTATAAGAGATTTGCTGTATGAGTATTTTGGAGACCATCACGCACTGCTAACTGTATAAAGTATGAACTCACATCTCAATGTGTGCAATGTTAAACGTCATCGCGGAACATAGTTTTTTTTCATGTTTATCAAATATCATTCTGGAAACGGACTTCATAGTTGACATCTCAAGTAAAATCAAGTATCAAACAATTACCAGCTCCTGTTCCTAATCCTCAATTGTCCTATTTAAATTTCAATCGTACTGATCATGATATCCGTTTGATGCGTTATCCGTAACTAAGCTAATTGCTTGCCTCTTATTATCGAATCTTTTTAAAACGTCAGTAACAAATTTGTTGGATATATTCGCTGAAATTTTGCGATTTGGTATCTTTTACTGCTAACGTTTCAGAAATTCTTTTTATCTTCGTCCACATATCTAATATTTATTGGCCAAAAAAAAATTGAGCTTTGCCATGTGTAAGCATACATTTTTAAATATAAGAATCGTCCCTTTAAGCAATTTTTAGGTTTATTTTTTGCTTGTCCGCTTCTTCTAGAACTATTTTACAAATATTTTCCAGGTCTAAAGGAACTTCCAGTTTCGACCATTTCTCCACACAGTGCTTTAAATCCTGGTCCTGCAAAGAAAACTAATGGGCCACTGTCTTTAACAACCATTATAATCCATTGTATTTGAATTTTTCCTCTTGACATAGACATGAAATTTTTGGCAACTGAGTTTTTGAAATTAAAGGTTTATCCTGATTACCTTTTGCTCCACCTTTCTTTTTAACAATTGCAGTAATGTCTGGATGAGAGCGTTTTAAATGTCGCATTAATTTAAAGGATCCAGTAGATGTATTGTGACCCCATGAGTAACTGGTAGTTAGACAGACTCTTTCGTGGATGATCGAACTGACTGTTTCCCATCATCTATGTTAACTATTTCA
>JABUQX010122362.1:0-2500 GCA_015478945.1 Trachelipus rathkii | reverse complement strand
AATAAATTGCCATAGCCTAATTTTTGTACGCTTAGTGTGAAGTGAAAAAAAAATATATATATCAATTCTTTTTATTTTTTCCATTATATTAAAAGATCAAATTTCCTCCTAATAAACTTCGCTTATAAAACCCAAAAATGCCGGCTAAAACTTTCGATAGGTGCGACACACTTCTTCTAGACATTTACCCCATATATATATATATAATATTATATATATATATATATATATATATATATATATTAATATTATATATATATATATATATAATATATATATATACTATATATATATATATAAAATAATATATATATATATATATATAATATATATATATATATATATATATAAAATATATATATATATATATAATATAATATATATATATAAAACTGAAGAAATGTATTAAGAATATTATTTTTCATGAATAATTCAATATCTGCTTTCTGATCTATTTTCTTAATAACAAGGAAAACTACTTTTTATACATATAAATAAATAAAAAGTTCGAGATTACATAACTTTTCAAACTTCACAATAGACGCTCCGCCATATTGAATCGGAAACTATATAAAATATATACATATAAAAAAACTACAACCACTCTCTTATAATTTACGATAATATATATATATAATATAATTATATATAATATATAATATATATATATATATTATATATATAATATAGATATATTATTATATATATTATATATATATAATATATATATATATATATACATATATATATAATATATAGGCCAGCCTCCGAAAAGGCATCATGCATGTAAACTAAAAAAACTATAAACAACTACAAGAAATAAAATAACATTTTTGATTTCAGCAAGCAATTTCATCGATGAAACTAAAAAAAAAAAATTGCCTTTTTTTTTTAAACTTATTTAATAACACCTTAAATATAAGTATAATCTTAGGCTGGCAGCGTACGTTCTCATTAATCTTCCCAATTCGGCAGTAGTACGAGAGCAAGTGTTTACCAAATAGTTTTTTTTTTATTATGCTCTGGAGAAAATGTTAATTTTTGTTTTTATTTCCTTTTTAGGGGGTTCGACCGCGGAGGGACAGAGGGGTGGATGAAGTCCCCGTGTCGTCCCCCGGATAGGCGAGAAACCTCGACTCTGTCCATCTTGTCGTTTACCCTTGGGATATCTTTTAGGTAAAAAAGAAATTGACATTTGGCCAACCTTAACGTTCACTCGTAGCGATGGAGCTCCTTGCTTCTTTTCAAAAAAATGATCATTATCATACAGATTTTTTCCAACAATTTTTAAACAATCTTTAAATTTTGTCAAAAGCGTTATGGTTTTTTTTAATTTGCATGGATAAAAAATGGTCTCATGATAAACTAAAAAATTTATTTATTTCCTGTAGAGTTCTAGTTTTTTTGTTACATGCATGTTGCTTTCGGGATGCTGGCCTATATATATATTATACTATATATATATATATATATATATATATATATATAGAATATAATATTATATATATATAATATAGTATATAATATATATATATATATGGTCAGCTTCTAGAAGAGCCACAATCCAAAAAAACTACAATAGCTACACGGAAAAGGAATACATTTTTGAATCCTTGTAATTTTAGTTAGGAAAATGAAAAAAAAAAATATTATTGGTAATAATTATAGTTATATGATAATACATTAGCCGAAGACCATATCTTAAAAAGTAAGATAGCTATAGTAAAATTTTAGGTACAAGTTTGGAATTCCTGGTTAAATTTTAGTTATAGGAAAATGTCAAAAATTATGTTTTTTTTTTTTTGGTTTAATTAATGGAAGACCCCAAGATTAAATCGCAAAGATGGGAAGAAGTCTGGGTCTCTCGGCCTTACCGGCGGACGACGGACTCCTATTATTATTAGAAATATTTTTTTTTTTTTTTTTTTTTTTTTTTTTTTTTTTTTTTTTTTTTACATTTTCCTAACTAAAATTTTTCCAAAAATGTATTCCTTTTCCCTGTAACATTGTAGTTTTTTAGATATTTATTGTTGCTCTTGTGGAGGCTGACCTAATATATTGTACATTTACAATATAAATTATATTCCCTTATATAAAAAATAATATATATATATATAATATATATATATATATATATATATATATATATTAATATATATATATAATATAACTAATATATATATATATATATAATATATATATATATATTATATTATATATAATTATATATAATATAATATATAATATATATATATTATATATTATATATAATATATTATATTAATATATATATTATATTATAATATATTATAAATGTATGTGACATCCGCATCCGCATGACATCCGCATCCGCAACCAAAAGAGCAAACATCCGCATCCGCATTCCACACTTCAACGACATCCGCATCCGCACTTTTTCAAGAGGATCATATTATAATATATATATATATATATATATATATATAATATATATACATATATATATATATATATATATATA
>JABUQX010122361.1:22500-25000 GCA_015478945.1 Trachelipus rathkii | reverse complement strand
TATATATATATATATATATATATATATATATATATATATATATATATATATATATATATATATATGCGTAAAGGCAAAGTTATGTAAAGGTAAAAAGAATTTATTGTCATTAAAAGCAATGATTAAAGACTCAGCAGATGCTTTGGAATTATAAAAGGAGGAAAAAAGAAATAAAGGTGTATATGTAGGAGAAAACAAGAGGTAAACAGAACAGTTTTGGAAGGAAGATGAATGAGGACTTACAAGGGAATAGGAAGCTCTTCTGAAGGAAGTGCGAAAGGTTAAGAATAAGAATAAGGGATCTGCTTAGAATAATGAATAGGGATGGTGCTTTCGTAACTGATGAAATGGTTGTGAGGGGAGAGTGTGGAAAGAATACTTTGACAATCTGTATAATATTACAGTAATGAAGAGGTGATAGTGAATGTGCGGGTTTGATGGTGTGAAGGAAATAGTAGTATTTTGGGGATGAGGTTATTAGTAATGAGGAGGTAATGGGTAGAGTGAAAAGTTGAAGAATGGTAACCCAGTATAGATGTTACCAGTGAAATGATCAAGAACGGAGACGAGATGGTGATTGATTGGATTTGGAAGTTGTGTAATAAAGCGTTTATAGAGGGTATAGTTCCGAGGGATTGGAGGAGAGCGGTAATAGTACCCTTATATAAGGGTAAGGGAGAGATAAAGGGGTACCTGTAGGGATTATATGGGGAATTAGTTTATTGAGTGTTGTAGGGAAGGTATATGCTGATATTTGGTCGAAAGAGTGCGTCGAGTGACTGAAGGACTGATTTGTGAAGAACAAGGTGCTTTAGGAGTGGTAGAGGATGTGGATCAAATCTTTACATTGAAACAAATGATTGAGAAAATGGAGAAGAAGAATAAATTGTATTTATGATGCAACAGGCGTATGATAGAGTTAATAGGGAAGGTTTATGGCAGGTGTTATTGATATATGGTGTTGGTGGTAGGCTTCTGAATGGAATCAAAAGTATGTATGACGATAGTGAAGCGTGTGTAAGAATAAATGGTGTCAAAAGTGAGTGATTTATTAATAGCGGAGAAGACAAGAGTATATATATATATATATAGATTATATATATATATATATATATATATATATATATATATATATATATATATATATATATATAGTATATATATATATATATATATATATATATATATATATATAACGAAGGGTATATGGATGGGGTTTTAAGTGAAAAAGACCTGAGGTGTGGATGGCAGAAAATGGTTAGAAACGGTGAGAATGGATATGAGTGGAGGGTCCTACCTATTATATGCGGATGATTTGTTTTTGTGTGGTGAATCTGAAGAGAGTTTGAGAGGATTGGTAGAGAGATTTGGCAGGGTGTGTAAAAGGAGGGGCTTGAAAGTAAACGTGGATAAGAGTAAGGTTATGGTTGTGAGTGGACACCCTCAGTGTGAAGTTACAGTTAGATGGTGGGCAGCTGAAATCAAGTGTCTGAGCTTAAATATTTAGGTATATATTGATGAAAAGGGAAACTTGACGATGCAGAGTGTAGTAGGAAAGTTGTGAATGGCAGGAAGGTGGTTGCGCAATTAAATCAAATGGGCGAATGTGGGACTAAGTCTGAGGTGCTAGGTTTTACATGATGGTATAGCAATACTGTGTTATTGTGGCGCAGTGGAGACTATGGTCTGGAATAAGAAGTATAGATCTAAAAACCAATGTGTTCATGGACAATCTTAGGGGTGTACTAGGTGTGAGAAGAATTGATAAAGTGAGGAATGAATGTATTTAGAGAGTGGTGTGGTGTGAAGAAAGGGGCAAATGAGAGAATAAATGAAAAGTATGTTGAGATGGTTTGGTCATAGGGATGGATGATAGTCGTTGGTTAAGCGGATGTATAGTGGCGAGTGTGTTGGGAACCGACCCGCTGGGAGACCGAAGAAAAAGTTGAGTCAGTAAAACGAATGCCTAGTTGAGAGAAATGAGTTTGGTAGAGGCGAGAAGAAAGGTGTGTGCGTAACAGGAGTGAATGGCGGGGATTGTGAGGGGGTATGGTTCATCTGGGGCCAAGGATGAAGCCTACATTGACGATTCAATTATGCGAGGGTCCATCGCTGTCCCATGAAGCTTTAGGGTGGATTTTCTGGACTGCGATGAGTTCCTTCACTAAAAGGTATAAAGAGGGTGGTAAGGCTGGGCTTTCTTTTGGACTTGCGTCATATTACTGCTTTTCTTTTCCGATGCCCGTCGCGCACCTTACTCCCATTCTTTGGGAAAATAAAGGAAGATAAAGAAAGAAAGAAAGAAATATATATATATATATATATATATATATATATATATATGATATATATATATATATATATATATATACATATATATATATGTTATATATATATATATATGTATATATATATGGTGTTATATATATATATATATATATGTTATATATATATATATGGGTATATATATATATATCCTCTTTCAGTTTGCTTATAATGT
>JABUQX010122361.1:0-17500 GCA_015478945.1 Trachelipus rathkii | reverse complement strand
TTCGCTATCTCGCAGTAAATTTTTGATATATTTTACTAACCAAAAGACATAAATAAATAGTTAAAACGAATAAGCATTAAATTTGCCGAGTTGTTGCAAAACAATTTTGGAAGTCAGTGGTGATAATTATATCTTTTGATTATATCAATATAAATTTCTATAAATAGATTGATATCAAATATAATATTCAATGAAATAGATAAAATATATGAGTAATTTATATTAGAAAATATACACATCAATAATACTATTATATATATAAATATATAAATACATATATATGATATTAAATTAATAGTCGGTTAAAATAATAAGTTTATCATACTTATAATATAATTATATATTATATACAGAGATCGCCACCACTCAGCGGGCATGTGCCCTGTATATGTAACGTGTATATATTAAGACTATATATATATATACTAGATATATATATATTATTAGTTAGATATATAATTTTATATATAGTATATAATATTAATACTATATATAATATTTAAAAAATATATATATATTAATATATGAAATAATAAATATATATATTATATATAGTAGTATATATATATATGTCTTTTTTTTTATCCTCGTATATAACGACATTTATTTGTATAGGATAATCAGTTGCCTTTGAGAATGAAAAGTGAACGGATGGAAACTTGGAAAGGTGCGAGACGTGATCAGTGAAGCTGAGTCCCGTAAAATAGGTAAAATGATAATTAAAAGTTATTTTAAGTTAAAAACCACGAAAAAAAATTTCGTAATTATAAAAATATATGAACTTTGATATTATTAAATAAAATAACACGACAATTGCCATTAATTTTCACGCAGGAATTTTAAAAGTGAATTTTTTTTTTTTTTTTTTTTTTTTTTTTTTTTTTTTGTCTCTCACTCTAATTATACAATCATTTCCTATTTCTAATGACAATTATTTGAAATAATATTAGAGATAATTATTAAAAGTGTTTCTGAGGTTATTTTGTAATTTTGAATAAAGATATTAAGTTATTTATTTTAATATTTCTCTTAAAATACAAAGAAATGAGAGAGTTATTTTGAACAAGAAAAATAGATTTTGGGAGAAGTGTTAAAGTAGTTTTATTTTTGAAATTATTTTTATTATTTTTTTTTCTGAATATCTTGATCATGTCACTCGATATAAATCATGTTTTCAAATGGAATGAATCTAAATCATTATCCTCAGCAACGTTTGTCAAAATAATGTATTGATCAGCGGTAATGTTTATAATATATATATAATATATTAATATATATTATATATATAAATATATAATTAATATATTAGTAGTATATATAGTATATATAATATATTTATTATTATATATTTATATTAATATAATATATAATATATATATATATATATTATATTATATATATATATATAATATATATAATATATATATAATCATATATATAAAGGATAGAAAAAATTAAACATCTTTTGCTCGTTTAGAACAGTCACTATTTATTTAATAGTTATTGCGCAAAGTGCAAGCAACACGCAATTCCATTACAAAATAGGTTCTTTAACACACACACACCGGACATTATACCCTCATACCACATCACACAGGCAATATATATAATATATTATATAATATATATAAATATATATATTATATTTAATATATATATATATATTAATTTAATATAATATAATTATATATATATATAGATATATGATATATATTATATATATAATATATATATATTATATATAATATATTATATATATATATTAATATATAAATATATATATATAATAATATATATATAAGTATATATATAAATATATATATATTATATATAATAATAATTATATATATAAATATATATAAATATTATAATATATAATATAGATGTGTGTGTGTGTGGATGTGAGCGTGCTGTGTGTGTATGTGTTTGAGGGTTGATACAACATAGTTGTTGTGTGTAGTGTTTTTGTGTGTGGTAAAAAGTTAAAATGTGTGGGGTTGGTTCGGTAATTTAAATATGGTAGAAAATGAAGAACCGTAAAGGAACAAAAAAAGCCAAGCTACAAGACAAACGCTGATTTTTTTTTTTAATGGTTCGGAGGTTCGTTGTGAAAATACATCAGGGGGTATATATATATATATATATATATATATATAATAATATATATCATATAATATCATAATATAAGTAATCTGTATACCGTTGTGGGTGAAACAAAGAAGATTTTTTGAAGAACAGTTCAAGGATAAATTAAGAATCCTATCAAAGGATTTATTGCAATTTCGAAAGACTTTTATTTATGTTTCTCCTTTATATATATATATATATTAATATTATATATATATATATATATATAATTAATAATATATATATATATATATATACTAAATATAATTCATAATATATATATATATTTATATAAATATAATTATATATATATATATATATATATATATATATATATATATTTATATATAAATATTATAAAATATATTAAATTATATATTATATAATATTATATAATGCAAAAGATAATGAGTTTTTTCTTTATAAATAATAATTTTTATAATAATAATAATAATTTGTAATGAATAATAATAATAATATTAAAATATAAAATATAAAATAATAATATATGAATATTTAATCACACTGATGTGAAATTGCTCTGCTATTGATAGTAATTTAATAATTGTGGTTCTGTTTTTACAGAGCAGTTCAGAATTTTATTTTCTTATATTTTATACTTTAAGGTGAAACTGAAATAAATATATAATATATTTATTAAATAATTATATATATAAATCTATAATTATAATATATATTATATTTTATATATTATATATAGATATATATTATATATATATATATTTAATATAATATATATATACCCTTATATTATCATATATAATCTGAAAGTTGTAATTAATGGATTTCCACACACATGTATTTAAAGAATAATTCTTGTAAGAAAATTCTTTATTAGATTACTATCAATAATGGGTCATTGTCCATGAAAATTAATAAAATAATAATAATAATAATAATAATTAATAAAAATAATTCAATAATTAAAATAATATTGGTTAAAATAGACTATTTAATAATAATAATTAAAATAATATCAATAATGAATAATTAATAATAATAATAATAATAATAATAATAATAATAATAATAATAATAAAATAAGTCAAAATAAATAATAATAATAATAATAATAATAATAAGAAAAATAATAATAATAATAATAGCAAGGGTATCTGGCGTTACTTTTCCTGAAATTTGGTTTCTCTGTTCTGACCTCAAAATTTGCACCTGAAATTTGGTCTTTTTGCTATGTATGTATTAAGATGCTGATAATATTATTAAAAGACTTCCGGATCTTTGAAGGCAATTAATCGGATGCCAATTTCCGATATTTTTGAGAAATATAAAATATGGAATGATGATGATGTACAAATGCAGGATGCGAATGTCTGAGTAGATATAGATTTTAATTAGAAAGGGGATTAATTATTACTACATTAATTACTACTAATAGTATTACTAATTACTGTATTAGTATATTAAATAATACAAACTGATTTGTATTAATTTATTAGTTTGTGGTACCTGAGTAATGATAGTGAAATATTCATAATTAATAATTAATAAAATATATTTATAAAAGAAAGGAAAAATCTAGAAAAAGAAAATATGTACTATCTATATATAAATATAATATACGAAGGCTTTTAACTATAGTATGCTATAGTTAATATATTAATATATATATATTCACCTAATATATATAATAATATATATATTATATACTAGATCATATATATTTTATAAAATATATATAATATATATATATTGAATTAAATTATATATTATATATATATTAGATATATATATATTATAATATATATATATGAATATTATATATATATAGTATATATAGTTATTAATATATAATCTAATATATATAATATATATATATATATATATATTAATATATATATATAGATAATATAATAGTAGTAAATATATTGATTATAATATATATATAGTAGTATATATATTAATATATACTAATAATATATATATACTATATAATATTAATATAATATATATAAAATAATAATATATATAATTAATATATTATATATATATTATATATCAACTGTGTATACATAACAGCAAGACTTCAATAAGCTGAAATACGTCTATGACTTATACCTAATATATTCATAGTATCATAGCATATATAATATTATATCATATATATATATATACTAATGATGTTAATATTAATATATATTATACTCATACTATTAAGCGCATAGTATTATAGTAATATATATATATATACTATATAATATATATAGATATGGTAAGTACTAGTAATATATTTACTATGTTACACTGACTTAATATATTATAATATATGCTCCCGTTATATATATATATATCTTATTATATATAACTACTATATATATACGGTTTCTTGAGGTAATATAATATATTATGATGCGAAGTTACGTGTTTTATAATTAACTTGCTCTCTGTGATGAGTAAAGAATCTATTTTAATCTTTATTTTATTATTCTGTTACAATTCTTAATATATACTTGATAAGTGTGTGATAGTACTTCCATATAGTATATATAGTTCATATATGGGTGTTTGTGTTTGTGTGTTTGTGAATTTTTGCGCTGCGATTCTTTCGAGAGAGATAAGCCAAGA
This sequence comes from Trachelipus rathkii, assembly GCA_015478945.1. Lineage (NCBI taxonomy): Eukaryota > Metazoa > Arthropoda > Malacostraca > Isopoda > Trachelipodidae > Trachelipus > Trachelipus rathkii. The sequence goes on along the minus strand of JABUQX010122361.1, from coordinate 12,769 downwards.
AATATGTGGAATTTAGAAAAAATAGTAAAAAAAGATTTTGACCTGTGCTGATTTAAACAAATTCATTAATTACTACTCAGACAATCCGCATTTCTTAAATTCCGGTTATTCAGTACTAATATATTTTTATCAGTTATAATTAATTAATTCGTACATGTTTGTAATTCAAATTAAAAGATGAATTTCAGCTGAATTTCGCACCGAGTCGTGTCTATAAATAAACACGATTTTAGAGAAATTGCTCCCTTGTATAACCACCTATTTATAAATATATGAGAGTAGTGCGATGAAGGACTTAATTTTAAGGTTTGATTAGTTTCCTTTTAGTTTTAAAACTTTTTGGGATGACCAAATTCTAAATCGATTTACATAACTCACATCAACACATCACACACCACACCACACCACTATATTAATATTATATCTATGTATATGTTATTATAATCCAAAGTATATTATATAAAATATGTATTATTATAATATATAATACTTATAGATTATATATATATATATGTATTTATATAATATATATATATAAATATATATAATATATATAATAATATAATATATATATATATAATATATAGCTTTGAGAGAGAGAGAGATGAGAAGAGGAGAGAGAGAGACGAGAGAGACGGAGAAGAAGATGAGAGGAAAGAGACGGAGAATGAGAAGAGCAGGAATTAGCTTTAAAAGCAAAATATCCCACTGAAAAAAAATAAACAAACATTTGCTACCAATAAATTTTTCATTGCCACCACGATGTAAGGTCGCGTATCCGACTCCCTTTAATAACCTAAAGGCTTAAAAGTTTCTGCAATTCTAATTATAAAATTATTGTCTAATAAATTTTTTCTCACTGGGCAAATTGCCTTTAATTAACATGAGATGAGTGAAAGAAGATTTATGAGAAGGAGAAAAAAATTCCCTTGGAATGTTCTTGACGCATGTCGTAGACAGATTATTTTAGATGGTCTCCGACTTAGGTAATATCTTGTTTTATTGTCTGGGCTGAAATATTAAATCTTTTACTCGATTATAAAAAAAAATTTTATAGATTTTATATTATAATAGTATCAATTCAAGAGTCATATAGTAGCATACATATATTGAATCATTTTTACATTATTATTAAAAACTGTTGGGTAGCCAAATTATTATAATCTCGAATGTTTTACCTATTATAGTATTATTATCTGTATTGAGTTTATTATAGATTTATATTTGTTCTTTAGTTATTATTTATATTGTATTAATATGTAGTAGATATGAGTGTATTATATGTGATATGGATATTAGTGTTAGTATTATGATATGTATATATAATATATATATATTATTAGATTATAGTATATATATATATATATGTGTGAGTATATATAATATATTATAATATTATATATATATATATATTATATATATAATTATATAAAATATATATATATGTAGTTATGACTTTGATTAGGACTGACTTCTATAATTTATATACCGTTATAGGTATATTATATATTATATATATCTTATCCACCATATTATACCTATTATATAGATATAGTGATATATAAACTTATATCCCTATGTTAAAATACACTTTGCCCAAAAACAAAAAAAAAAAAAAAAAATTGAAAGTTAAAAACATAAAAACAAACGGAAAGTAAATAAAAATAAATATAACAACCCAAACCCACTTCCCTTACACAATTCTATAAGTGTGTGCAGGACTTGATGCCTCTATAAGAATAGGAAGCATGAAATACAGCACCGTAACAATGAACCCACGTTTTAGCAACTGGAGATTCCACCAAAAAACAGATGTACTGATAGAACGGTAAGACTACCACAACAAACGACATTGCGAGCTTCTTCCCAATATTCACACATTATTCATGTGGAGCAAGTCACCTCTTTTGTATTACGAGGCGACGCATGCTCTTGTCTGAGAACCCCAAGAAAGTGGTGAGGAATGCGAACGTCAATTCTATCGAGCACCTGCCGTTTGTGATTCCTATAGGAAAGAGATAGGGCGCCAATGCCACGATCGCAGAGAAAGAGGGTCAAGAGAGTCAGAAAGAAATGGGACATTTTATAAGTCTCTTAGCATTAGCCTCAACTATTCAATCCTATCCAAAAGAAAGGTGGCACCAGAACCGACCCAAGTGTTGGAGAATTAAAAAAATCCTTTATATTACGATTTACATCCAGGCATAATCGTGTGTGACGGATGAAGACCCCTATTTTAATATTAAAGGTAAAGAAAACGTGAGCAGGAATTTCGTAATTTCCCCGTCCTGAAAAGGAGGAAATGGATAGTTTGTTTTAGCGCGAGATTCTGTGCTGTAACAGAGAACATTATTTTAACCCAGCTGCTATTCATTTCTGAGGATGAATTCACCGATGTTGCCATTAAAGTGGTCAAGACAAGGCAAAAGCCGGTCCCAATATGGTGATTTTCCCTAAAATTAAGAAACCACATTACTAAACATACATTATTCAGTCCAATGAATTTTATATTTTTAACAGCATGAAGACGTTAGCAGCCGTCGAAAGGGATAAAAAAAAGTTTGGAGTAGTTTTATAGATAAGGGTAGATTGTAAGTACAGTTATTTAAAGTATATCTAACTTCACCAAAGATTGTAGAAATATAACCCCACTGTGAAAATCAAGTCGAGCCCTATACTCTGCAAAGTAAAATGAAGCTTGAAAAGCTGGTTATGATGAGAGGCAATCTATAGTGGTTGCAAAGTGTAGAGGCAGATTTGAAAAGAGCGGAGAACTGAAGAGATGAGTTATCGCATAAGAGGAAACAAAGTTAGAAGTGCATTATAATCGTTGCGATGAAAGAAGGTAAGAATAAAGTTGGAGATAGAACAGAACCTTGAGAACACCACAATTATTATATTTATATATATATATATATATATTATTATATAATATGATAAATGATTATTAATATAATATATATATATACAATATTATATATGCCGCTGGTCCAGCGTATAATGTTCAATAAATAAAATTAAAAATAAAAATATAAAGCTCTACTATATAAAGAATAAAAAATAAAGTGCGTGATAAATCATTAATAATTCACTCTCACTCACCCCACTTCTACTACCCCACTATAGCTCACTCCACCAACCATATACTACTGTATATATATATATTCATAATATATACACTATCCGATGTATATATAAGTTTGAAATGGATACCTTAACTATAAAAACCTTATTCAAACCGATACACTCTCTATCTCACAATTACTCACCTATAGCAACTGCATTTAAACACCCTGTCTTTTATATACTTTTTTTGTACTTAGAATGTGCCAAAAGCATAAAAATAAATAGTATGTAAAAACAATTAAATCACACACAATTATATGAATAAGATTGCTATTAAAACTGTCTATCAAAAATGTATTTTAGAATGTGAAACACCACACCCACTCGCTATTTACAGACCTTTAAGTAAACCAAATTTATACAACCACGAACAACCCAACAAATAACAGCACACCCACACACACACACAGCACACACACACACACACCACACAACACACACAAATACGTAACTTATATATATATATTATATATATTATATAGTATATATATATATACCTTGTTAATCGATATCACAATACCAAAGTTATATATATTTATATATTATCTATATATCTGATTATACCCTACGTAATAGTTAAAATTTATTTCACACACAGGTACATTCACACACACACACAAACTTTAAATATTCCACATCGAAAATAATAATATGTGATCAAAATTATCCTGTAAATTCTAACTTATATATATATCCTATCGCCTTATCACATATTATTAAATACATCCCACGCATGGCATGGTCTTATCCACATATGCACTAGTTCACTAATCTAGTAGTACGCTCACTACGCTATATCTATATAGTATTATATATCTCACCCTATATATATATATATACTAGTATACCAACCATACGTTCCCAGCACGCTCACCACTATACCTATATCCCTCGTACGCTCCAATTCTCAAACCACAATGATTCCATCTACCTCACCACACTTCAGCTCCCTACGAAATACAGGAGCAATAATAAAAATGTAATACAATATTAATTATAAATCTGTGTGTAGGTAAATATTAATATTCCCCCCCTCAAACCCCTAGCTCCCAGTACTAGCCCTCTCTATCCACCTACCCGCCCTCACCCTATCATACCCCCACGCCTATACGTGAGTGAGTGACCCACCCCACTATATATATATATTAATATATATATATTATATTACTCACATATACTTATATATAATATATATAATTTAATATTTAATTATAATAGTGTAATTTATATATATTATATATATAATAATATAATATATATATAAATAAACAACTCAAACGTATAGTCTAGCACCCACACCCATCATACCTTATCACCTATATTATATATCGTAATATACTATTATAAAATCGTACACACGTAGAGTGTCACTCAAGATATTGCTAAAATACCAATCTAATCAGATAGTAATATATTAAATGGAGGTATAGGGTAAGGTAGATATATGAAGAAGGGTGTAAATTTGCAAACGCAAGTAAATAGAATTTATAATAACCACACCTAATATTATTGGCGAAGACCGTGGAAGAAAGTTAAATAAAGTTATAAGGATTATACTTGAAACGCTGGGAAGAGTTAAGGGTGAAGCTCGTGCAAGTAATGGATTATGGTCTTCACGATTTATTGCGAAATAGTTAAAGATCCGGCTAGAGGCGGAAATATATTTGGGATACCATTTTGGACTCGAATTAATGAACTAAGCTTAATATTGCAGAAGAACCCACTTACAGTACTGAAATTAGATATAAGTTCAGAGTGTGGGAATCTGGACAGACGGACATAACCCAATGTGAGGAAGTGAGATCTAGACCACAGTAGTTCTAGACGTTCTGAGGACCGAGGCAATACACAGTGTACTCCTAACTTATACAACTGGACAGTTGATCCCTCAATAAATTAAAACCACTCTTATCATGGTGGGACGGACTTGGACGGCGTCTCTCTCCCAAAAGAGTGCGTCTTAACAGAAAGACCACACACAGCAAAGAACCACAATATAAATGTTCTCAGTTTATATTATTCACGCACCGATGGATATATATAACTACGAGAAAGCACCACCCCGAGCTTGGTGCGGAGTCAGTCTCGTCGACCACATCTACCGAGGCACTGGTGGCCAGTAAATAACCACTTAAGTAAGTGTATTTATTTTTAGAAATTTACCTAAGCAGTATATATTATTCTTATTAGTATGACAGACTTTTGGAAATAAAATATATGGAATTAATGTATCCAATTATCTGAGTCCTCGAGCCACCTCGCACTAGGACTTAAGATACTAGCATGTATCGTACACCTCTCTACCACTTGTTTACCAATTATAAAATTACTTATATATTATACTGATTAACCATACTATAATATTTATATTTATTTAAGAACTAAGTTTGTATGGTATATACTACTAAATATATATAAAAAAAATAAATGAATAGATATATATATATATGCTGAAAGGAAGGGGCACGGAAGTATATTTTTTGATCTTTTGGGTGAAAACCAGAACCGCCAGAAGCGCCACTAAAACCATGAATGGGTGAACCACTACGTGATATAATGTATGATGTCTAGTTTTGGTCTCACTTTTTAATGGAATTCATTTACAATTTTAGAGTAGGTCAGAATAGGCATATAACACACACCTGGCAAAAGATCCAGTTTCGGTTCAGAGACTCAATTTTGGAGATATTTATGACTCCGAGTCGTCGAGTCGCCTATAGTGAGGGTACGCGAGAAAATTGGCTCATTCACGGGCGCTTTCCGGGGTTCTGATCATATTACGGGCCTTCCGGGGATTAAAACGATACTATAGATATATATACTATATTGATAATTAATGGAGGGACTATTTATCCTCCTATTACCTCCGCGGTAATAGTAAAGGGATACTCCCGGAAAATATCCCCCCCTATCACTACTATTTGGTGATATATTATATATTAATATATATATATATACCGGTTATATATAATAAAATAGATATTTCAATTATAATATATATTTATTTTAGTTTTTAAGTTTTTATATATATATAATATATTAAGATGATATCTGAATATATATATTAATTTAGTATCTTATATATAGTATATATATATAGTATTATATATACTAGTGTTTTATTTATATCATATTCTCGTTAATATATCAGTAATTATCTTACTGTAGTACTATTTTTTTTGTGTTGTTTTAATATGAACAATACAGCGAGTGGCAAGAGGTTCAACTCTTTATTTCTACTATGAATATCAAATTATACCTACCGCCCCCCCTAACGGCTGAGGAGTTAAAGAGCTCTAAGCGTCTTCTTACATGAAATACGAGTATCAAATTGCAAACGTCCCCACCGCCACACCAACCTCGTTAAACAAGCTACATCTAAGAGTCCTTCTGATCCTGTATTGGGAACAAATTTATAGCTTTAACTAGTCTTAGGTTGTCACATTAAAAGCATTCTAATCTTTGAAATTTTCGTGAAAGTTTGTATATTAAGGGTCCTTCTTCACCCACATTTAGAGGATATCGGTGCCACTCCCATTAAGAAAAAGCGAAAAAGCCCAAAAACAACCATCTATTCTCACAATAGATGTATCTAAAACGTCAGCTGCGATTATAATTGATACTGGCTGGTCAAACGCGATTCATTTTTTTCAAATTTTGAAATGTTAGTTCTCCTTCGACATTAACTCAATATAGTGTTTTACACTAAAGGAAGCGGGGATAAAATTATTGAAATAAAAGTAAATTTCAATTTAGATTTTTAAAAAGTATTTTTCATTATTAAAAAATGGATTTTATTTATTTATTTAAAAAAAATATGGCTCTGTGAAACCACGATACATAAAGGAAAAAAACATCACTCTAAAAACCTAAAACTAAAAAAATGAATATATATATTAAATATATTAAATTCATAATTACTAATATATATATATATTAATAGAATATATATATATATATATAATATATAGATATGTATAGAGATATACTCACACACTATATATGCAATATATATATAATATAATATATTATATGACACATATACTCTACCTTTATGATTACCTATAAAATTAAATAAATCTAACCGTTAAAAATTAAGGAATAATATTATATATGATATGATTATTAGACTGTAGATCCCGATGACTAAGTCCCTGTACAAATTATTTATTTTTCCCAAGGTATATACGCGATTATATATTTAAGCACGCGGTAATAATAGTGAGATGATCATATATAATATAGAGTATAGGAATTTTACATATATAATATAATATTATATAATAAATCGACATACAATATTACATATAGAGATCGTTCACTAGTATAATACTGATGATATACGGTCAGACCGATAATCAGTGCCACTCTGAATATCCCGATCGAACATCTAAACGATGGTAGGCAACCACTCAAATATTGTATTACGATTCACACTCTAGCACCGCGCTATCTCCCTGGCACTGTAGATGCATATAACTGCCATCACATCTGCATGAGCCCGTCCAACACTTAGACTGGGTGCTACAGGGTGAGCGTGAATCGTTGAAGACGGATCTATACGATCACCTTAGACTATCTCAGCACTAATTTCATATAGATTATCATCTCACCTCCACGCCTGATCAGAACTGACGCAGAATATGTCAAATACTTCCACTTGATGACCACTTCCACTCACTCCAGAATATGAATGACGCGCACAAGTTACTAGAAAAACTCAAATCTCCTATTACTACCCCTTAATATTTACCTATATATCACCTATATATATATAATATAATTTAAATAATATTATAACTATTAATTTTTATTTACTATGTGGCTGGTACAACTACTCGCTCTTCCTAATATAGCTCCGTGAGACACAGCCTTTATGTCCTCTGATTCCCATCCTTTCGAGTCTGTGAGTGCGTTCTTCATGAGTCGTGATGGCCCTATAGCGCATTAATACCATCTCCACACACTTTCAAAATATTATCTCAATCCCATATTGCTCAAAGCTTATTCTGCGAAGAATCATAAATATAGACACTTTTAATCCAAGTATAAATGTGTGTACCAGTCAAGAATACTTTGCCATGAAACTACATTGCTATATATTAGAAATATGAATGCCGTATGATATTTTATTAATTTCTTTTAAAATATAAATACAACATAACTATTTTCCTCTTAACATATCGATCCTCTCCTATAGGAATCTTACGGTATCACTATAAATCGTTTTATATATAATAATGCCTCATTTATCAAATTACAGAGAGAACATATTGTGTTCCATTTAGCTGAGATGGTGAATTGATAACACAGAGAGTCCGCAAATTAATCGTAATCGTATTACCTCAATTCCAAATAAATATATATCAGAAACCATCCACTACAGGATAATGAGGAATAATTAATTATTTTAGCCATAAGAAAGAAAAAGAATTACGTGATGGATACTTTCACACCAATTAGCAGAATTATATATTAGAACTATTGAAACAAAAACACAAGACAATTTCTCTCATAACCAATAAAGCCACCACTGTGGACAGGTGGATCATAACTGTACTTTCTTAACACTTAATATAATCTGGCTCTCAACGCTACAGCGAAGCTGTAGTCACCGACTCCACATAAACGTCCTTAATAAATGATTGGGACTTCTCTCTCTCTCTCCTCTCCTACTCTACTCTCTCTCTCTCTCTCTCTCTCTACTAATCTCTCTCTCTCTTCTCTTCTCCTCTTCTGCTGCTCTCTCTCTCTTTTCTTGGTATGTTTACTTATTTTAGAGTAGTACTGTCGGTCTCAATATGGTGAAATTTATAATTTCTAAATAATCGGGTAGAACGAAACCCTTTATTCTAGATTATAGATTTTTCTTCAATTGGTTTTTCAGAAACTATTTACAAACATACACTTTTGATTTACACATGTATGTTCCACAATAGCTTCTGTTCTTCTTCCTCAAAAAAAAAACACAACCTATACGTAAAGAGGTACGGACTTGAATTTAGTCATGAAAGAGTCTGTACCAATTTATCCGGTGTCGTTTCTCTCACTCACTCCAAGAGTTAACTCACTAAAGAGAAATGTGGATCTCTAACTTACAATAGTTACGTGATTATGCTTCCACAATTAGAACATAACTACCACGCTATATACGTCTCGGAAATGTATATAGCCCATCCAATTATCTACATGAACTTCACGATTATGATTATCTATTTAGACTATTAAAAATATCGTTATACTTCATTACTATTCGATACTATAATATTACTAATATAATCTTAGTGTACAGTTATATTTTATCTTTAGCTACTGTTTATTCTACATATAACATACAGATACAGATTTCATCAGTCTTATTTTGAAATAACTTATTATATATATAACTTATACTCTCTTCAACACTATATACTATAGAGAGGACTGCTCTCATCCATTCTCACACTACACTTCCTAAATTATTCTATTATATATAATAGTGATGCCTTATACTATTTTGATAGAGGAATTTATCATATATTCACACAAACATCTAGTAATATATTATATGGTGGGGCTCACAAATACTGAATTAATAGGTGGGTATGCACTGGTCGTAGCGAATATATACACTATATCTCAGTACATTGATAATTAAAATTAACACGAAATCTTGGTAAGGTAATAACTAATAAAAATTAAACTCAAACACCAAACTATATTCACAGGATATTCGATACCCAATTCACAATTCTTTTAATAGCCGCTAGTATTGAACCCTATCTATGTATTCTCAACTAGTCCTTTAATCTCAGTTCTGTAAATACACAACGACTTATGCTTAGTTATATATATTATTAGTAGTTAAATTTACCTATAAATAGTTTTGAAGTCACTTATAATTTTTTTATAAGTTATAGTTACTAGTAATATTCTCCAAAATGCATTCACCATAACCCATGTGTAATTTTCTGTGACACTTCCTCGGAGCCCAATTGGTTTTAGATTATTTGAGCATCGCACTCTAACGCAACTTATATATATAAAGTGATGAGTGAGAAGCTGTGATAATTCACGGTTATGATATATATACTAGTATTAATATAAATATTACTTTTAAAATAGTATAAATAAAGAACATATACATAAATCCTATATATCATATATAAAGAATGGAGAGTGACAAGTTCATTTATCTATTCTTATCACTGATTAAAAATACTAAAATTCTTTCTTACTCTACTCAATATATCCAAATTCGATATATATATATTTATCGTCGTGCAATAAGTTCTCTCTCACTCACCCATTCACACACTCACTCACACTAAAAAGTGTACTACGGTATCTGAGACTATATATATATATACTAGTATATATATATAATCTATATATATAAGTATTATAGGTTAATAATAACACTAAAAAAAATTAATATTTCTTTATAATATATACACAACTTAAACCCACCCTGTCCCTATACCGCATTTTATTATATATATACAAATTATACTCATAGCTCTAATATTTCCTATTATATCGGTTTGTTGTCTTCTCTTAAACTTTGACCTCTAACTTCACTATTACCCGATCAATGTTAATTAGATAGGAGATGAGTGTTAAGAGACTATAACTATCTATATTATACATACCCACACACCTATGACACTACAACAAGTCAACTGGCTTTACAAATTACATGAAAGCTCATCTTCAAGTATCCCAGGAATCACTCACTAATTCACTCTCTCTTACACTAGCCCTCATTATACGCTTATTACTATTTCCTCACTATTATAAACCACCACTTCACTCACCTCACACCTTATACTAAGCTGTTATATAAGAAGCGCTCTATATTTATGGTCCATAACCTATATAATTCTACAGTAAGGTAATAAAACGTATATATAGGTATATGATATACAATATAATGAATAGCGTACTCTCTGATCCCTACTCAACTATTATCACGCCCTATATTATATTATATAGCTACTCACCACTTATGATTTTATTACTATACTAAGTATTCTTATATTATGAACTACCTACTTATCATCAATCTATCTCATTTCTAATAGTTAATCATCTAATTATGAATATTTCATATTAAATTATTCCTATTCTATTTCTAGTAATAAAACTCAATAGCATGGCTTTTATCGCGCAATATATATATAATCACGACTATTACACGCCAAGTATTATATATATTATATTATATATCTTTATTAGATAATAACTATGATGAATATTTATATATACTTTTATCCTCATACTCTAATATACCGTGAAATTTATTAATTATAATGTGTATATATAATTATATAGAGTTCTATGTCTACTTCGAGGAACTACGTAAGAGAGTATAGGATAAACTGTATGTTATAAGTTATGAGTACTTATATATGGAACATCTATAAAAGCATTTGATCGTTATATATACCGTATTAGAGGCTATTTATAATTATATATAATATATATTATTATTAATATAATATATAGTGTACTGCAGTCAGTAATAGCTTACTTATTCACTAAATAGCTTCCTCTAAAATTTATATACATACTCCTATATATACCTATATCTTTTATAGATACTTACTTATATGTTCATATATAGCTATATTATACTTATTACTATAATGATATTATTATCACGTATACTTACTATAAATATATAATATTATACGAGGTACTGGAATTATGTTATAATATAATATAGCATATAACAACAAGAAATTAAAATAAACATTAAACATAGAATGACATATTATTACTCACTAATCTACTTCCTGTATATCATATATATATAATATTTATTTAAGTTTATGTAGTAGTTCTATATATTCACTTCCATACTAAGTATAATATATATAAATATAATATATATTAATTATATAGTTATTTTTCTTTAAGCAGTGGCTCCTTATTACTTGATAATATTTTTATATCATCTTCAACTTATTTCATTATTAATGTAATATATATTATCTCTATACTTCACTTAAGCTTCTCGTTGAACTATCCTATCCATAAACAATAAAAAATTATTTATCAATTACATATTGCCATATATGTACACTTAGACCCTTCAATATTATTCTTTTACTAAGTATTAGACATTGATTTTCTTATTAATAAAGAATTATATCAAAAAGGACATTAAAATATCAATATACATATTATAATTATATATATATATAATATATATAAATATTTATATTATATATTAGAGAAATAATACTTATATATACGTAGAATTGTATACCCTTACTCGTTATTTTACTTATATTAATATCTTTTATTATATACCGGTTTATATCTTAGTATTTAGATGCCGTGTATGATCTTTAGGCTTGAATTTTCCTTGTGAGTTGTCCAACCTTGTATTTGATATAATTATTCGTTATAAGTACTAATAATGATCTTTAATATAATATAATCACCCAATTACTATAATACAAATACTCTTCATATTACTATTCATATATAAGTATATAAATAATAGACACTTTCATATATCTAATAATCGTATTCCTTACTCTATCTTCTCTATTAATCTAATCATTCATTATCATGCATTTCTCTATACATATATTATTAACACTCAATTATCATCTCTTATCCTCTCTTATATTTACTTCTATATACTCTTACT
>JABUQX010122360.1:15000-17357 GCA_015478945.1 Trachelipus rathkii | reverse complement strand
GTTGTACTTCGGTTCGGTTCCCTCAATTTGGGTGTTTAGCCGTTTTCGCATTTATCCGTGAAACGCTTTCGCGTTTCGTGCGCCGCTTCAATATATATATATATATATATATATATATATATATATATATATATATATATATATATATATATATATATATAATATGAGTCATTTAAAGGTTTAATTACTCCCGATCTTCCCATAGCTGCGAAAATACAAATTAATAAATAGCCTTATTACACAATGGGAACGCTACATTATTATTATTATTATTATTATTATTATTATTATTATTATTCTATTATTATTATTATTATTATTATTATTATTATTATTATTATTATTATTATTATTATTATTATTATTATTATTATTATTATTATTATTATTATCAGTAAGAGTATAGTATTATTATTTTTATTAAATTATTATTAATTATTATGTGTGTGTGTATTATTATTATTATTATATTTATATTATTATTATTATTATTATAATAATAATAATAATAATAAGAAAAGTCTTTTTAATATTCATGTAATTATTATTATTATTATTATTATTATTATTATTATTATTATTAATGTGTATTATTATTATTATTATTATTATTAGTATTATTATTATTATATATAATTAGCAATAATAATTAGCAGTGAGTATATGTAATATATATATATATGTATATATATAATAATAATATATATCATATATATATATATATATATATATGTATATATATACTCATATGTACTAACTATATATCTTCAACAACACATTCACAAACATATCTATACTATATATATATATATATATATATATATATAAAGCTTCTTAACAGCTCAACTGATACATTATTACTAAATCATCACAATATTGATTAAATTTTAAATAACCAATATTTCTTTTTGATTTTCAGATGTGTGTTCATTTCAAATATTTTTAAAGACTCCTCTTACAGAAAAGAAAACACCGAAAGAACAAAACCTTGGTCTTTCTTCCTCTCCCATGTATGAAAAGATAAATGCTAAGGGTTTTGCATCGAGGAAACAACGCTTACAACGGATACGTTCTTAGTGTTAATCATCAATTACTGTGACCAATATTATTGTCAATACGATTGGCAAGATAATCGTAACACTATTGATGTTCACTATTATCAATATCTTTATCAACATCAGCATTAAACTCATTATTAATATTAATAAAATTAAAGTTTTATAAATAATAGTCGCGTGATTCAGACTTCTTCAAGGAATATAAGAGGCACGAGATTTGAGGATTTCAAAAAGCAACTGGAGTAGATCTCTAGGCTCTCTCACAAGGCAACTGTAGTTAAACTACTTTGGAGAAGCAATAGCCTCTCAGCCGAAACCTTATTTTAGCTAACTAGGCTTCACTTAGTTGGCGGCAGTGCTATTCTGAAACGGTAGTGACCGTTTCCCAAACTCACTTCGAGTTTCTCCAGAGCTATTCGGAAGTGGCTGAAGCTTGCCCCCATTCATACGGAAGTGGCCGTAGTTTGGGCCCCATTTAAAGATAGGTCAAGTTACCTCCGTCGCCCAGGACTTCAGCTTTCCCTAGTGAAGTGAGGTGGCCAGTTAGGCTTGGCGTGTACTAGAGAGTCTCGAGATACTGTTCTATTTTTGAAAGCCCATAAGCTAATCTTTTTCCCGTACCAATCTTTTCTCAAACAGGTATATTTATGAGACTGATTGTGCTATGGATCTATCACGCTCCACTCTCCCAACTAAGTCGTATGCTGCTCAAGATTGTGGTTTACTTTAAAGTTAACCACACTGCACCGATTTGTGTCAAATAAAGAATCTAATTTTAATAAAGTCATTGCTAAATAAAAGTTTTCTTATCCTGTCACCTGAAGATTGTCTTGTCAAAGTTTTAAAAATATAATACTAATAATAATAATATATAATATATATAATAATAATAATAATATATAATAATAACATAATAATATATATATATATATATATATATATAACATATATATATATATATATATATATATATATATATATATATATATATAAAAATATATAACAACATATATAAATACGTGTACATCGATAAACTCAACATATATATATTTATATATATATATATATATATAACTATATATATATATACTTTACTCATATAATATATATATATATATATACTACTCCATAAATATACTCTCCTGCTATATATATATAGATATCGATGTATCGAAATCGAGAGGTCAGGAAACTTAAGTTTACCATATATATATATATATATATATATATATATATACTATATATATATAATATAATATATATATATATACTCTTATATATCTATATATATATATATAT
>JABUQX010122360.1:0-5000 GCA_015478945.1 Trachelipus rathkii | reverse complement strand
TGCTGCTGCTGTTGGTGATGTAGTTGTTTATGTTACCCTGTTCCCATTTTTGCTTAAGTAGCTTCTGCAGTTCCTAATAAAGCTGTTGCTGTTTTTTTCTTTTCTTTTTTACAATTTTAGCTACTGCTGTTGTATCTTCTGCTGTTTATTCTTTTATTTATTATAATTACTGCCGTTGTACCTAATGTTTTTGTTGTTGTTGCTACTGTTGATTTTGGCTGTTGTGAATACTTACTTCTTTGTTGTTGTTGTTGCCTTAAAGCTGTACCATCAGCTGCTAATAAAGCAGTAATTATTGATGATAATGTTTTTCCTGCTGTTGTTTTCATTTATGCTTTGTAACTGCTGGTCTGTTGTCGCTGATGCTGCTACTAATGTTGCTGTTTTGGAGCTGCAGTTGTTCTCAATGATATTTTAATTTTGTTACTAATATTATTTAATGTTATTGTAACTGTTATTGTTGTTGTTTTTAAAAAAAAATTTCTGTTGTCATTTCTGTTGTTATTACTGCTGTTGCTGTTACTGTTGCCCTTCTTCTTCTTGTTGTTGTTGTTTCTGCTGTTTTGTTGCAAAAATTTATTGAATAGCGTTGAATTCTTGGCAATTGATCAACAGGAAATGCTTTCCCCATTTTTTACGTTTCATAACAAAAGAAAAAATATAACAAAGTTAAAAACAACTTAAAAATATAAAATTTTATATCTAATATCCACTTATCCATATATATATTATATATATTTATATAATATATTATATTATATAGTATAATATATATTAATATTAATATATATATATATATATAATATATATATAATTATAATATATATATCGAAGATACATTAGAATTGGGGGTAAATTATACGTATTATATATATATATATATATAATATATATAAATATATATATTATATAATAATAATATAATATATATATTATTATATATATATATTAAATATATATAATACCGTATAATATATATATATATATATATATATATGTATATATATATATATATAAATTATACATTATATTAACTTATATATTACTGTATATATAAACTAATATGATATAATAGAATATAATATATTAATATATAATATAATGAAAGATATTTGTGTATTGTATATATATATATACGTAATATATATATATATATAATATATATATATATATTATAATTATATATATATATATCCACTCATATATATATATATATATATTATATAATATATTTAAATATATAATCCCCAATATAAATTAAAATAAATAATAATATATAATATAATAATAAATATATAATATAAATAACATATATATATATATATATATATGTTAATAATATTATCATTATTTTATACTTATATATAGATTATACCGATATATAATATAATATTAATAAATAATATATATATATAATATATAATATATATTTTATTATATTAGGTATATATATATATATATATATAATATAATAAATCACAGAAAAGAAAATTTATATCAAAAACCAAAATTCTATCATTCATATTGAACTCTGAGAAAGAACTTTTAATTTTAAGTTTTTATAGTTAATGTGTAAATTTGTGAGCGGGGTTTTGGAGCGCTTGAGGTTTGGGAAGTGCCTCAGGATTGTGCGGATCCGGTAAACGTGCAGCCTAGTCGAGTGGGGAATAGAAAAACCCGTGAGTGGTGAAATAAGAGGGTCAGACTAAGGAGAGTAAGAGAGAGTAAAGAAAGATAGGAGGCAAAAGAGATTAGATTAGAGGGGGTTGTATGAATGTTAGAGGGATAAATGAGGATCTGAAAAGTGAAGAAGTGGGGTTATGTTCGAAGAAAAAAAAGTTGGATGCTTACTGACCAAAGAAAAACAAAGCTGAAAGCGATAGATAGAGTAGACTATGAAAATTAAGAAGGTAAGGATTTCGGGAGTGAACCGAGAGATTGAAGGACGGAAATAAGGGAAGGGAGTAGGAATAGTTATAGGAGGAAAGAGGGTGGATAAGTAAAAGTGGCAGATAGGCTGAATTCAAAATAATATGGGTTGAAAAGTGAAATTTGGGGAATGTGAGTTATATGCCGCGATGCCACCAGTAAATGAGCAAGGGAGAAGGAGAGAAGGAAAGGAAAGGAAGTGAATGAATGAATGTTGGAAAAGTTCGGGGTTAATGATAAAATTTGGTTATTAGAGATTTGAATGCAGGAGTGGGAAAGGAGGAGGTAGGAAGAATAATAGGTCCATGTGGGGTAGGGGAAAGGAATGTTAATGGAGAAAGTAGTTAGAGTTAGTGTTGATAGAAGATGTGATAGTTGGAATACTTGGAATTCAAGAAGAGTGAAAATTCATAAGTAACATGAAGAGTGAGATAACGGGGGAGGGCGGTACTGGATTATGTGTGTATAAATAGTAAGGATAGAGCCAGATTACTTAGATGTAAGTATCAGAGGGCAGTAGGGGGTTATCTGACACTATTTCTGGTATTTGCTAGGTTAAGGGTAGGGGAGAGGTAACGGTAACGGTTAGAGAAAAGAAAAAAAAGAGGAAAATAGAAGTCATAAAGGTACGAAAATTAGATGAGGACATTGTGTAAGACGAGTTAGGAGGGGTATGAGGATAGATGAGGAAGACGTGAGAGAGACGGAAATTAGGGATGTGGAGGAGAAAGAGTGGAAGGAGATTTAGAGGACCAATTTGTGAAGAGCCAGAATGACTAATTGGCGGAGTATAAAAGAAGGGTGGAGCAAGTAGAAGGAAAGGAAGTGAATGTGCAAGTGTCAAAAAGTTGAGTGAAAAGGAAAAAAGGTCTATGTGAAAATGGTTGGGGGATAGGAGAGGAAAGCTGGGAAGGAATATAGACGCGTTAGAGTGGAAGCAAAGAGGGCGTTGGAGAGGGCGAAGAGAAATGCAAAAAATGAATGGTGTAGAAAAGTGACAGAAAAATTTGAAACAGGGAGCAAGATCTTCAGGAAAGAAGTAACTAAAAAAGAAAGAAGAAGGAGGGTTAGGAGAGAGGGTTAAGGAAGGGGATGGGGAATGAGATAGGAGGGGAGGATAGGGTGAGGAAAAGAAGGGGGGGAAATATTTTAGAGGATTATTGAATGTAAATGGGTGGAGAGAGATGAGGAGGATTTGGCAAGAGGTGGGATGGGGGTTGAAGAGGAAGCGGGGAAGGAGATACGGATAATAATACAAATGGAAGAAATATTAGGGCTTATCATAAATGGTAAAAAAATAGGAAATGTCCACGTGTCTAGAGTGTGAGATGTATGGTTACAGCCTGGGAGGCAGAGCGGGTAGAGGAATGGCTTTACAGTTGTATAATTTTGTTTTGGATGGAACAGGAAGAGGTTCCACAGGATGGGTAGCGATAAAGGTGTTGGGTTCCCCTGTATAAAGAAGGGGATAGGATGGAGTGTTGGAATTATAGATGTATTTGTCTTTTGAGTGTAGTAGGGAAAGTGATGGAGAATACAATTGAGTATGGTAAGAGCATTAACGGAAGAGCAAATGGGGGAAGAAACAAGGAGTATTTAAGATGCGGAAGGGGGTGTGTAAGTCAGTATTTCACAATGAAGATGGTGCTTGTGAGAAAAAGGTATAGAAAGGAAGGGAAGAGTGAATATGGGTGTTATTTTTAGATCTGGAGAAAGCATATGATAGAGTTAAAGAGGGAGGAATTATGGAGGGTGCTGGAGGAAACATGGAGTAGGGGTAAATTAAGTAAAGGTATAGGGCCTTTTATAGGAATAGCAGAATGGTGTGAGAGGATTAGGAGGGGAGAGTGAGATGTTTGGAGTGGAGAGCAGGTTGAGACAGGATGTGTAATGTCACCGGGCTTTTCAAACCTATTATGGAGAGTGGTTTGCAGAGGAATGATGAGGGCGGGGAGAGGGGTGAAAAATGATGATAGGGGTGATAGATGGAAGTGAACTATGATTAGCTGAGTATGCGGATGAACTGACCTTGGAGGCGAAGATTCAGAAGGGCTGTAATATTTGGTGAAGGAGTTTGAGAGAGTGTGTGGACAAAAGAGTCTTAAGATAAATCCAGGTAAAAGTAAAGTGTTAGTGTTGAGGAGGAGGAAAGAGGAGGAGAGGATAGGGGTAAAATAAAGAGATTAGCAGTAGGAGAAGATTAGTATTAAAGAAGTAAAGGTGTTTCAGATATTTAGGGATGGATTTGGGTAAAGTGAAGGAGGATGCAAGGAAGAGATACGATCACAGAGTAGGAGGAAGGAATGAGAGCAATTGAGTGGTTTGAGGGAATTTATCAAAGGGGGGGAATTATCACATAAACTTAAAATAAGTATGTTTGAAAAAATTGTGTTCCAGCGGTACTATAAGGGGGTGTGAACATGGGGGTTGAATGCTAAGTCCAAGAAGAAATTGGAAGGTGTTTGAGATGAAAGGATTGAGAGCGGTATGTGGGGTTGGGTAAAGGAGAGAGGATTAGGAAATAGGGGTAATAGAGAAGAGAGCAGGTGATTGGAAGAATGGTGTGAGAAGAGCGGCGCAGAATAGGGAATCCGTCTAAGATAGGTTTGGACATCGTGAGAGACATCTGGAGAGCCAGAGCGGTGGTTAGGAGAGGTTTGGAGTGCAGGAGGGTGATAGGGAAGAAGAGGAAGGGGGAGACCAAGAAGAAGGTGGATGGATGGAATAAAGGAAATGCTTGAAGAGAGAGGGATGAGGGTGGAGGAAGGTAGGGTGTTGGCGAGAGATAGAATGGAATGGAGGAGGTGGGTGAGGGCGAGATGAAGGAAATATGTATTAGGGAAGCTGCACGTACCAATACCCCGCTTAAGCGGGAATAAGTGTCTGTATAATAATAATAATATATATTTATAATATATAATATATATTATATATATATTATATAGTATATATATATATATATTATATATTTATAATAATATATATTATTAGTATATATAATTACCCAGTGTGCGGATGTGCGACCCAACTCTTTTGCACCACCACCTCTTCCCCAGCTTCGCACCCATTTG
>JABUQX010122359.1:17500-32173 GCA_015478945.1 Trachelipus rathkii | reverse complement strand
TAAAATAATTAAAATATGATGCAATTTTATAATTTCTTATTGTAATTATTTAGTTAACCAATTAACACTACAATTCGGATTTAAATAAGCTCCTTCCATTCCTCTCTCTTTTATTTCGTCTCTCATAAAGCTTTTAATTTAGATTACTTATTAATTGTACCCATATTAACTTACGATGGATCTTAGATAACACACGAATATATTAAATTATAGAAAAAGCTTATAACCCATTATTAGAATTATTATTAGAAATTATATAAGTCCTTTAAGTTTAATTCTTTTCCTTTCATTAATACAGCCATAATGGATTTTTTTCTATTCATTCATTAAGAAACTAGCAACAAAAGGTGAATTATCATGGCACTAATCAAGAGAAATAAGACTTTTAAAACTTGACATGAGGTTTGTATCCGTTAATCTTCCATTATCTCCTTATATATATATATATTATATAATATTATTATAATATACTATATATATATTATATTATATCTATATAACATATATATATATATATATAAAATAGCATATTTATGCATATAGTGAGATTATATATGTAAAAATTTTTGAGATTTTGGATGCGGTAACATCCGCCTCCGCATCCGCACATTATTAAAGATCCGCATCCGCGCTTTGCCCTGCGAGATGTTGCCCGCGGATATTTATTGTCGAGATTTGAATAAAGAATTTTATAATAAAAATACTTTAAGATGAATCTGAACGCAATTTTAAATGAAAGTGAAGGCAATTTCAAAAAACGGCTTGATTTCCATATCTTAATGTTTATCATCCACGCCCCCCCCCCACCCCCCCCCCCAAGGAAAAAACCCCCCCCCTTTCCAACTCGCTGGCAATAGTACACTTCATTATGACTGTTAAAGAATGGTATTGCCTCAAAAGACCTTTGCATTGAACGCCAGTTTCTATTCCAAAGTTAACATCGTACTAATGGGAAATTATATCATATCACACTGCATATAAGCTATATTGGAACCATTTTAATGAATTACCTTGAAGAAATCATAGCCTGATTAGGTTATGCTCTGACTGTAATTATGATTAACCTCAACGGTAAGAAAGCATTTGAACCATCTTCGAAAGTATAAAGGCAATAGATGAAAAAATTGAAAAGATATGGAACACAAACTAGAGCTCAGAAAAAACACTTTGGTTCTGTGGAAATAATTTGACCATAAAAATGGAACTTACTTAGAAATGTTTAACAAAGGCAAGTTTTTTTTAACACGATATTAGAACAAGTTAAATCGTCATTTGTGTTGCAGTTGAAAACGCCTTCATTCCGAACCAATAAATTAAAATGAAACCCATTAAAGAAAAAAAAAAAAAACGAAATCTACAGAAGCCAACACCTTCTACAACGTAAAATCAATAATAAGATCACTGGGAAAAAATTTTCTTACAGATCCAGTAGTGATGAAGGAAAACACGCATTTACCAAAAGATGTAGTGCAAACTGGATTGAAAACTATCACCAAGAAAACGACTAGATACCATATGATGATCCTATTAGTTGGGGAAAGATAAGCAAAAATGTTTTTACCCCGCTTAGAGCTAAATTCGCAAGAAATACTTGCGCCTATCTCACAATGTTTTCCAAGTGAGATGAGTTATTTAGCCAATGTTGGGCAAAATATTATGATGAAAAGAGAAAAAAGACTCTCAGCAGAAAGGCAGAAAAATAAATTTGCTTCAAGCAACAACTTCCTATATTTGGATTTCATACTATTGCAAAAAGTATATAATCCATTGAAAATCTCTTTCATTAAGGCGGAGGTTGGCGAGATGAGAGGTTAGTGTGGTGCATGAATTGGCGGTCCCCCGCCCCGCGCTTGTAACACAATTATATAATAGGTTGTGGCTTAAAACTCGAAATTTATTGGTATATACTAAGATATATTATATAGATATATATATATATATATATATATATATAATATATATAATATATTAATATATATATATATATATAATATATATATATATATATATATATATATTATATATATATATTATCAAACATCCGCCATCCGCGGATATTAAAATTCTGACATTCACAATAAATCCTATCTAAATGAACATAAATCAAAACAGCTATATATAATATATCAATATATATATAAATATTATATTATATAATCTATATATATTATATATATATATATATATATATTATATATATATAATTATATTAATATATATATATATATATTATATTATATATAGTAAATATATATTAATAGTTATTATATATAATATTATTAATATATATATATATATATATATATATTCATATGATTATTAGTTCAATAAGTAGTACTTTTATTATCTATTTTTGAGAGATCACCTTTCTACCTCATAAACATTTTTGTGTCTTCCCTACATGACTATTTATCTATATATACCTTTTCTCATGCTATCGTAATTCAAGTATTGAGTACTGCCAAGCAGAGCTGTATGCTTCTCCATTAATAGTAGATGGAATGGTTTAAACATTGTTAAACCACATAAAAAAACCAAGGGTTTAAACCATAAACAAACCATGCATAATAATATTTAAAAAATATATTATAATGTTTTTCTTTAGCATGTTGATATGTTTTCTCAATATTTCAATCGAAGAGTAGTGACGAAAGGTAACTAAAAATTCTCTGCTATTTATATATTGTGAGAATATATATAAGATATATAATTATTATATATTAAAAAATTAATAAACTTAACGATATTAAATAATTTATTTTTATAATATATTATGATATTATATATATATAATGAGTAGATAGTATATATACCTTCTCTAGAGGGGTAGAGTGTAGTAAAACTTCAAAAATAGTTTTGAAAAATACTAAGTTGAAGAGCAAGTAAATGGAAAGGAAAATAAAAAATAGGAAAGAGTGAAAAAGGCAAGGGAGAACGGTCTCAGGAGGAGGGGCCGAAAAGTGAGGAAAACCGAAAAACTACAGTGAAACCAGCAAATCCAGAACCCCCCAAAAAAAACAAAACCATTGGTTTGGGGGGAAAAAACCAAGGGGTGGGGGGGAAAACCGGGGGGGCAAACCCTACAAGAGAGTAGAAGCAGAGTTAAAGAGGAGGTGGATATGCAAAAAGACAGCAGCCCAGAGGGACGGGAGTGGAGAGGAAACGGAAACACCCACCAAGGGGGGGGTAATGGGATGAGATGAAGCGGCGGGGCGGAGAGGTTGGATGTCGGATGGGTACCAATTGGGAAGCAAGGCGCGAGGCCAACAACCGTAGAAGATGTAACGGCAACCGGAACGCGGACAGGCCAAACGGGCCACAGGCAGGGTGCTATGGCAGGGGTGCCAAAATAAAGGGGCACGAAATTAGGACAAGAAAAGTGAAAGGAAACAGCCAAAGTAGGAAAAAAAGAAAAAAAAATAAAATAAAGAGAAAAGGTACCGTAAGTAGGGGTAACGGACAAGGGCAACAGGGGACAATGTGACCCCGTAACCTGGTCAGGAGAACGCACAAAGTGGGAGTGAAGGGAAGGAGGAGTATCATAAGCAATCATTGATCGAACAATGTAAACACAGTGGACCTTCAACGAGAATCTAAAAGTGAAAAAAAGCGAAAAAAGGCAAAAAGCCCCCCCCCCCGGCAAGCAGTAAGAATCAAGTAAAAAAAAACGTCACAAGGCAAAACCACTAAGACAAAAAAAATCTACCAAAGTAAACAACAACACCGATCACCTCGCCGTCAAAGAAATCATAAAAAAGAAAAAAAAAAGAAAAAGAAGAAAAAAAACCAACAATCCAATCCCAAACCATCGAATAATAAACAACAATAATACCCAAAAACACACAAAAAAACCACAGACCCAATACCCAAAACCCGAATCACATAAAAAACAAAATACCAACCAAACCCATGCAAAAAAAAAAAAAAAAAAACAATCCAAAAAAAAAAAAAAGAATATTTCGTTAAACAAATAAATATAAAAAAAAAAAAAAAAAAAAAAATAAAAAACCCCAAAGTACAAACCAATAACCCAAAAAGAAAAAACAAAAATCAAATAGACACACAAAAAAACAGAACTGAACACCAAATACAAACCGCCGCAGCAAAAACAAAAAAAGCAAAAAACAGCAGAAAAAAAAAACAAAAGACCAACAATACAAAAAACAACAGAAAAATCAGAAAATCAAAAAAAAATAAAACCGAAATACAAAAAGAAACGGATAAAATTAAATAAATAAAAATGAAAAAAAAAAAAAAAAAAAAAAAAACAAGAAATAAACAAACAATATCAAAGGTTGAAAATACCTTTCTCAATCATTATCATAAAAAGAAAATAACTTTAATAAAAAAAATATATGAGTAAGTTATCATACAAAGTATTAGAAAATATAAAACTTGGTGATGAGATCTAAAAGGTATAAAGAACTAATGTACACATAAAATAAATATAGAAGGACTAAGTACATTAGGTAAAAACAAGAAAAGAAGAAGGAGTAACGCCATCTATCATGTTCAATTTCATTCTTGTTTTTCACTCATCATCAGAGCATAGATAACAATATAGACGTGAAACATATAATAATAATAATAGATATAAATGAGACGATAACGATATTAACGCGACCAAAACTAATAACACGCATAACACAATTCCTATGTTATCAATATCGATTATATGATACTGTTAATTTGAACAGGAATAAGCTGTTCATATTAATATTATTTTGTAAATTCAATATCACCCGAGACTTATACTATGAACTTTCCAAACCAAGCACACAGTGCGCTAATCTCTGCTCAGATATTACTCAGGTAAACCGTTTAACAGATATCTTAACGAAGAGTGCCCCGAATACATACAACAATGGGAAGTTACACGAGACCACAATATGAAGGATCAATGAAAGAGCAATCGAAGACCGTGAATGTAACAGAAAACTTGAGTAGCCCTAAAAGGTGATTGCTTAACCAGTAAATATGATGACAACATAATTTCTTGTCGAATTATGAAAAAAGAGAAACCTCTGGATGAATTAAGACTTTGGATATATAAGAGAAGAAGAGAGAATATTAGAATAGAGTATAATCTTAAAGTGAAAGGATGAGAAATAATTTGAAACATGGAAAGAAATAGAAGAAAGTGAACGAAAAGACATAAATAGAAAGCTAATTAATAAGCTACTCTCAAGGAAAAATAAAAGAAATCACACGTGATTGGGAAAAAACATTCCTTTACACGCAGAAATTAATTACAACTAAAATTTAATGAAAGCAAACAGAAAGAAATTAATATGAAAATTAAAAAGGAAGTATAGAGGAGAAAATAGATAAAACATATCGATTTGGAGAATCAGACTATAAGGGGGAAAAAACGTTTAGTTTATAATACCAATATACACAAATGGGATCAGAATATAGCTACTATATTATAAACAGATTAACATAAAATGACATAAAAATCAAGAAATACCTTGGCTTATTAGGAAGACAAAAACATTGTCAAATAAATTTTAGGAGCCATAAATTAATATAAGAAATAACACAGTAGTAGATTTAAAAAAAGTTAGGGTTTTAATGATACAAGAAAGATTGGATACAGTAGGTCACATACAAATACCTTAGATAAAAAAGAAGACATAACTATGTAGGTCAAGATGAATGGAGAATCACAAAAACGCCTGGTGGACAACTCAGAAGACCTAAACAGAAAAGAAAACCGAGAGGAGTAGAGAGAAAAATGAACATATACAAGTTAACACTTAACACGGGAATTCTGAGCCCACCTAGCCCCAAGAACCGAAAACACCTTACCAATCAAAAATACTGTAGAAAAAGCCATATAAAAGATGGTGATAGATAATATATGAGGAGACGATAACAATCGAATAATGACAGAAAAAAACCCGCCGACAGGAAGCGACAACTAACCCACCAATTCAAAAACAATATAAATACAATGAAAAGATGAGTAGAAAGAAAATGTGGATAGAAAGAAACCTGTTAAGTGGCTCTCAAAACGTAAAAACACCAAAGAAGAACAAATATAGTTAGGGTTGGCAAACGAGCAACACACTTTAAATGATGAGTCCGCTATCAGTATAGACATGGAGTGAACCCAATAGAAGTGAAACATCTTAATTGGCTTATAGGTAGAATACACCGTATTACACGCAGGCACTATAAATTCCGGACAAGAAGGACCAGAAAACCAAATCGAGAAATAAAGTAGGAAAAAAATCCTACGAATAGCGAGAAAGCCGTATGTTGAGTACGCTCAACTAGAAAATTACCATCAAGAAAGTGAGACGACGACATTAACACAACTAAGAAAACAATGGAGCGCAATGTGGAGAGAGGTTTAACATCAAGCCTAGATTGGCACGCCTCGCAGCGAAAGCCATGGCAGCAGTAACAGAAAATCGTGAAAAAGATGAGATAAGGGCACCTCATATAAAAGACAACCCACCATCAGACAAAGCTACTATGAGAATGTGATACTCAAGCAAAACAACTCCCTCTGTTAAAAGATGTAGCTGTTATGGAAGGAACAACATTCACCAAATAAAGGGAAATACGCAAATAATTCCTTCCATCCTTTAATTTATAATTAAACTTTCTTTCCAATTGTCCTTAATTAGAATTACTTATCAATTTGGTACTCCGCATGACCTTCACTTATTATTCAATATCATCGAATTTTTCCAACCCGTCCTCTTTTGCTTATCATACCATTGCTACATATTCTCTGAAACGATTCTCCTTGTCCTCTATGTTGCAATTCATACAACCTGTTTGGTACTTTAAATAAACTCTGTCTTGTTCTTTAAAATTTCTACTAATATCTTCTTTTATGTATTATATTATTTCTACTGCCCATTTTCTCAGTCCATATCTCTATATGTCCAATTTAAGACATCATAATTACTCTAGTTGTTCAACCTGTAATACCTTCTTCATTATTTTGCTGATCATACCAGTTAGAATCTCTTCCTTTTTCTTGACAAGATACTTCTCTCCATAATCCTTAACTCTAATAAGAATATTCTTCAAAAGATATCTTTCTTTTTAATATCCAAAGGCTCGTCTTTATTTATTTGTATTTCTTTTCTTAAATTTGTTTCTAACATTTGTCTTTACTATCCATTTAGTTCCTTTATGCAGTCGTTGAGTTAGTTTGTCCATGGTTACTGATAAACCTTCCCTTCCTATTGCAAGTTAATCTACTCCTAATTTTGCATTTTGTTGATATTTAGTACTATAAGATAGAATTCGTCATATACAAAATGTTTTAAAGTTAAAAATGATATATATAAATATATTCACCTTTTCTTTCAGAAGATGCCCATGTGGGCCCAGGAATAGGGAGATCGCGCAAAATTCCATTTTCATTATTTATTGCAGATCTTTGATATTATATCCCTTTATTAGGTTTTTCCATTTTGTTTCTTTTTACATGGTATATCACTTGATAGTTACAGTAGATTCCCTTTTCTTCTCACTTAAATAATTTTAAATATCAATATAGGACTGTACCGATCGTATCGGTATGAGGATATCGGCAGTAATTCTGCTTTTTTGGAGGGTATCTGGTATTTGCGTTTAAACTATCAGGCTGATACTTGCGCCCGCTTACTTCTTACTTTTCTCGGGTGAAAAGACAATTTGAGATTGAATACATTTAAGAATTCGCATAAAACAATGTGACACAAAAAAAATATTTATTTTCCACTGAGTACTTTAGCATATCCTCATATATATGCTTTGACTGCTGAACACAGGACAATTACCTCCCTCATAATATTTCTTCATCATCGATAACTTTGAGACGTTATGCCAATATTGTTAATTTCTAATTTTCTTATATTTTAAATACACCTCCCTACTACTTCCCTTTAGACTTTTAAAACAGGTTCGCATTTCACTGATTTTCTCTCTTATCTTTCTATTCCACAAATTAGATTTTCTTTTGCCGCTAATGGGTTCTTTTAAGCTTACTGACTGAATATTAGTTAGAATTTGCCTGAAACTCTGCCACATGACAAAAATTCTGACCTTTATATTCCTTGTCTCAGTCAATTATATTAATCATGATTACGTTTATAAATTCTACAATCCTTTCCTTATTAATTTGCAATTTGAACCCAGATAAAAAATTCAAGTTGAATCTAATCACATTATCCCCTAAATTGCTCTCGACTCTGACATCGTCAGCTATGCCGTCATAGTTTGTTAATACGATCTAAAAAAAAAACGCCACCCCGCCA
Source organism: Trachelipus rathkii (assembly GCA_015478945.1). Classification (NCBI taxonomy): domain Eukaryota; kingdom Metazoa; phylum Arthropoda; class Malacostraca; order Isopoda; family Trachelipodidae; genus Trachelipus; species Trachelipus rathkii. Next base: position 23,909 of record JABUQX010122359.1, on the reverse strand, counting down.
CACGATTAATTTTTTATTAACACAATCATATTGAGCATTATCAGCTGTTTTGTAATTTGAATTCTTTACAATTTCCTAAAAATCCCATGAACCACATTACGGAATGCCCACCAGGATTTATTTTTCAATTTTAGCTAATTCTTCTTCATTCAATTTTCAAGGATATTAAAAGCATATCTTAAGCTGTTTCAATGAGCTCATAACAATCTTCTAGAATGGAAAAGAGAAAACACTGCTACATACCATAATATACCGCAATATATATAATAATATAATATAAAGATATTATATACTACCTATATATATACATAATATAACAATTATATACGTATACTATATTACTATTATATATACTATATATTAATAGTATACTCAACATATTATCAAATATACCTAAGCATATTATATATAATATAATACTAACCTAAATATATATATATATAAAGTATATATATAATATATACATTATATAATAAAATAATCTATATATAATATATATAACCTACTACTATACTATATATATATATATTATATCATATATATATATAGTATAAGCTATATAACAGTAATAATAATATAAATAATATATATATTTATATAATAAGTAGCCTGCTAGCATAGATTATGAGGAAACACGTTCTCTTTGATATGTCATCAAATATTACTTGGCCATAAGACAAATTTTACTCCAAGGTGTGGTGAATGGTATAGGGGTAGTTATTCATTTGAGACCACTGGGGTTCTGGAATGACGCGGCAATATCTAGGTATGGAAGAGACTTGCCTCCTTACTTTTCCATAATTTTGGTAACCTCCTCCCCATGCAAGAAAAAGTGCCCAGTCATCATAGTGATCGTTGGCTTTCTCAGCCACTATAATCCTGGGGAATAGCAAAGACATTGCTTTCTTGTTCTCTATAGCCCATTCCTTCTAAGGGTTGTTTTAGAAAACACCACACATTGAGGTGGCTCCAGTCTTATTCTTAATCACCAATAGGCATACCAAAGTAGAGCCTGTATGCTATCCAATTTGGTTACCTTCACAATTTGGTGGAAATGTGCTTAGAACTATCTTAATATCCACACACCTAACAAAATGAAGAATCTGCCAACTGTTTTACACTGCTGTTGCAATTTTACAAATGTTTATTTTTATATATACTTACTAATGTATTCTGAAAAACTATTATAAAGATATTTAGTTTGGTATGTTCTACCTTCATTATATCATTGCAGTAGAATGTAGTTAAAAAATTGTATTTATATGAATATAGTATATAATATATATAATATATATATTTATAACTTAGAAATAAGAAATATTGCATTTATAATATATATATATATTAATATTATATATAATATAGTATATATATATATATTAATATATATATATAAATATAATAGATATATATATATATTATAGCCCTATATATGATATAATATATATATTATTATAATATATATATAATATAATATTATATATATATATATATATATATATATTATATATAATATATATATATATATATAATATCATATATAAATATCATATTATAATGTAAATCTTCTTAAGTATGAAATCCCCATAAAACATAATGGCAACTGACTTTTACTCATCGCGAAGCCTGTAACGATCCTACAAAATGAGAAGAATTGCCAATTAATCTATTTTATGCCGTAACGTAAGCATTAAGCGTCGAATGCTTAAGAAAAACTTGATATATTATCAACGTTTCTGTATAAAAATACTCTAAAAAGAAACAAAAAATCAAGAAGAAACAAAAATAAATTTTTTTGTTACATTGTGTAATAAACTTTAGTTTCGATATATAAATGGTTCTAATGAGGAATTCATCAAACTAGCTGAAACCCACAAGAATGGAATCTCCGTACCACAAGCCACTCTTCAGAATTGCATTTAAATGGCATAAACCGAGGGCTGGCTCGCGTTGAACAAAAAAATAAAAAATTCACAGAAGGGGAAGCCGCCTTTTTACCAGCAACCCCTGGCAACAGCACTGATAGTGGATTTTCCTTTTCGGCAAATAAACCTACTGAAGATAGCAAAGGATTAGAATTACTGTTTGACTTGATATTACTAAGGATGAACTAAATAACTGCCAAATCTTCATTCACCATCACACAGAATTACACGCCAAGAAACCTCATCGAAAAAACTGACGTGAGTTTTATCAAATTACAAAAGTAAGGTTTAAATCTTCTGTCTAGTGACCTAAAAAAGAGTTGAAAACTTCTACGAAACATGGAGATACTGCCAACTGAAGATGAACTCTTTCTTGTGGTGGCATGAAAATGGGCCACAGTTTCCATTATTATCAGTCTGCTTGCAAAGTAAATATTTTATCACTCTCTCCCTCATCAGTCGAGAGCGCGCGTTATTTTTGTGTAGGTGGAAATGTAATGATTCCAAACCAAAAATAGTAGAAGCAAACCCAAGTGAGCAACCACAGCACCAAATTTGAAAAACTTTTGGAATCAACTTGAAATAAAAATGAATTTCTAATTATATACTTTACAAAGGGAACACTACTCTAGATATTTCTTCTCATGTTTAACTAATAGCGTTTCTTTAATTTGTCATCCTCGCCTGAAATTACATGTTGACCGGGCTCTCATAATCTTTCATTACTCCTTTATCTCTTAATCATATTGTAAAGCTAGTTACAAGAATCTTCTCTGAAACTCTGTAATCAATGTTAAAACCATAAAGTAGTAGCTCAAAACTATGTTCAAATACTCTACCTGAAACATGGAAATGCGAATATAATTTGTCCACTACATACCACCAACATAAACTAAAGCTCACAATAATAATTTGCATGCATCTAAATCCTTTAATCATAGGTAGTTTTAATAATATTATAAAATAAAATATACGTTGGGCACAACTATATATGAACATAAAGACTTAAGGTCATTGGTTGTAACAGAGAATGCAAAATTTCTTCTGTACTCTCTTTCTCCTTTAATCCCGCCCCTTCCCCCCTTGGCCGTATGCCGAGCAGGGTTACCACAAAATGTCTTACTCTCTCTATACTGTGCTCTCTTCTTATATTAAGTAATACAGTCCACCTAGGTATTGGACACCTAAAAAATAGGCTTGCGTATAGTATCGTAAATCAGCTCTTTTGGTACCTAGTGATACACATCCCTCAATTGAATAATACTATATTTCTATACTAATTCTCTTAACTTAATAAACTTTAACACTATCTACAATCCTAATTATTAATCTATAATTACTTAGAGATCTATATTACAAATATTACACAACACTACTTCAATTATACATCTTTATCAAATTCTTCTACTGGAAAGGAAAAGATACCACAGTGAATACGCAATAATAACCCAAATATATAAATACATATTATCAATTGCCTATAAAAATAACTAACTAAAACAAATATATAAAGTATAATATAATACACTACTATGATATGAGATGGGCGGTATCCGGGCAACAATACTCGGTATCCGAGCTATCCGGCCCTAAGCTTTATTGACTATCCCGCGCTATCCGGCCCGGATATCCCATGCTTATCCCGGCGGATAACCTCGCATTTAAGCTACCACCTAGTAGTCGTCGTCCCTCGTTGGAAGAGAATATTTCCAAAAAATAATTGACAAATAAATATATACGATACTACTACTAGTATCAGTATATCTACTAATATAACGTGCCAATGATAGCTATACACACTCATACTAATCATACTATAATAATAGATAGCCCATCACGTCAACATATAAACTCAAAATTATCACGAACCACTACCCTTATAACTGACTAAACTATACTATAGCGCACCCTCGGTTAACCAGCCCTATACCCTGATAGCCCATACTAATAGATATATCACTATAGTAGTACTAGTCTACACCCTGTTTAGACTATTCGGTGTTTGAGCAATAAAAACGTCAACACAGGTACACGGCATATGTCCCTCTCCATCCTCTCTCTTAATTACATACATTATCGCCACTGCTACAATTACATTTAACTATCTGAAATTCGGTCCGATGACCGCTTTACTAAATACTAGTTCATTATCAATTTAAAAAATAATTAACAAATTTCTTGAAGTTTGCTATAAAGTAGAAGAAGCAGTTCGGACACTAGATGGTTAGTACGCTTGTCTTTTCTTTCGCATTTAAGCTTCTTAAAGTTTTGTTACATTATTACTCCTATTAGTTATAAAACTTTAATACTAAATAGCCGAATGCAAAAACAGAGGATACGATTTTATTCGTTGTTGCTGCCAGACCCGGCTCAAATATCGGACATATGTAGTAAAATTTGTGGCATAATAATATTTTGACCTTCACTGAAATATCACACAATTTTTTCTTGGTAACCTCTAAGTTGCGGAATCTAAGAGTAATCTCGGAATGATATAGCATTCCGCTAACTGTCATCGCCCCATTTATATACAAATTACATCGCAACATGGCACTTACGCAATTTATTTTTTGGCTATTTCCGCAATAATGCGCAAGAAGCGCGCCCAACACTCTGACCCTCACGGTAATACATACTCGCACGATAAACAATGACTCACTAATAGCACATATAACCCTCCTGATCTATACATCTACTAAATCACTACTACCTATCATCATTTACGACAACAATACGTAACTACCACTAATATAGTAATAATATACACCTATATATAAGTATACTACTCCCTAGTACCACATAGTTATCAGTGAGTACCCTCACTACATCTACTAATAGTAGCTCACTATTTAAATGATATTAGTTACCCTCTTACAGTTTCAAACCAACCACTCACGCGGCCCAGAGCCGCTATTCAGGACGGCGCCGAGGTGTTGCACACTAAAAATCTTCTCCGCAAGCGCTAGATTAAGAAACAGTATGAGCTCAAGGACTCGCCAAGGACCATTCTCACCGTGCCGAGAGATAATATGTCAATGCAGGCAGCAACCAGTAAGAATTGGAGAGAACTCCACAAGAACAGACTGTGTCAAGGAAAAGAAGAAGCCCCCAGCGAAACTAGCCTGGAGTTACCTACATCAACACAAAACTCGTGTGCAGACACAGCACCCCTGTGCTACGAGGGCGGCGTAAAGGTTGTGGTACGCCGAGTGTAAGTTCCCTCGAACACCTGCCGGTGCGGTACCTATAGAAAGAGATAAAAGTACCAACATCGCGCCGCAAAGATAGTAAGGTCAAGTGGAACTGGGAAGTAACAGACAGTTTAAAGCTTGGCTTTTACTCGCCCTGTCCCAAAAGCCGGGTGAAAACCAGAGCCCCCCCAGATATGAAACCAGTACTCCTTAAGGGCGATGAGACCCTTGTATAGCTTAAAGTAACTGAGAAGAGGAAAAAAAATCTCGCAGTCTAAACAGAACTCCCAGTTTTCTTTGTGAGGCCGCCCTAGCAATCATTGTGATATGAGGTTTCAACTTTTCTTGTTTATGTTAAGGCAAGGATGTTTATATTGTCAAACAAGAGAGACGAGAGAACCGTCGAAGAGATAAGACAAGTTAGAAGGTGTTTTTTAGAGGGAGATTTGTAGAAGTTATTGAGTTTTTTAAAGATAATTTCACAAGCGGTTGGACGACCCCAATCGAAATTCTATCCAGATTCAGCGAGAATAGAATCGGAAAAAGGAATAAGACGGAGAGGCAATTCTAGAAGTAAAGAGGGAACAGAATTGAAATGAGTTGAAGAATTGAAGGGTCGAGTCATCTTGCATATGAGTAGATAGGAGTTAGATGTGCAGGTGAGAAGATCATTAATGAAAAAAGTAAGAATAAAGTTAGAGATAAGACAGAACCCTTAGGAACACCGCTAGACAGAAAAAGAAGGAGGAAGTAAGAAGTCAACCACACAGCCGATATTGAGCGACTTGAAAAAGCTAGACAAAAACTGTCCAAAGAGAAGGAGGAAAACCCAAAGGGGGGAGCTTTGAGAGCAGTGACGCGTTGCCATACCGGTCAAATGCTTTTGGGATGTCAAGCGACCCCACGCAAGTCTCCCCGTAGTTCCCAAGGGCGGGAAAAACCATAAATCGGTTAAAATAGGAAAGTATATCACCAGTAGACTGCGAACGCCCGAAAGCGTTACTGGCGATCGGAAAGAAGAGAATGAGATTCCAGATGGTCTAAGAAGTGAGAGAGTTGAGAAGGGTTCTAAGATCTTAGATAGAATACAGAGTGAGAGTTATAGGGCGATATATAGAAGGATCAGAGCGGCTTCCTTTTTCGACGGAATAGGTTGGACATTGTGCGTGCTTCCAACACTGAGGGGAAGTGTTAGTATTGAGACATAGAGAATATAGTGTCTTGAACGAGAGGAGGGGCCAGCTCGGAAGCACACTCCCTCACAACTCGGGGAGGAGATGCCATCCGGGCCCC
>JABUQX010122359.1:0-12500 GCA_015478945.1 Trachelipus rathkii | reverse complement strand
TGAAACCCCTACTAGGAACCAGTTTGGAAGCTGGAATCAAGTTTCAGGTTTGAAAGTTACATATTCATAGGTTGTTGGAATCAGAATTTGAATTACAAGTCATTAGTTTGGATCAAATCAGAAATCCAAACTATTCAGAATCAGAACTGTATTATCTATAACAGATTCCACACCCCTGGTTATGACTGTTTTACTTCTACATACCAAAGTAACAAAACTATGGGATGATGTCTTTTTGAATACTCACATACCTATTTATATGACTATTATAATATCTATTTGTAGGGTTTGAAAAAACATGGGTTTTATTAATAAAAAATAAACCTACAACAAACAAATAAACCAATGTTGTTTTTTTTGGGGGGGTTATTTTACTTTAATAAAGTTTTTAATGGTTTTAATAGATTTTTAAAGGCAAGGACTCTACTACTGAACTTTATGTGCATGTGCCTAACAACATATTTCTTTAAAATTCCTAATAAATTTCTTTAGATTCTTAAATTTCAATTTACTTATAACTGTAAATTGGTATAAAATTATTATTATTGAGTTTACATAAACTCATAAAGTAAAAATAAGAGGTATATATATATATATATTATATGATATATAGTATATTAGTATTAATGTAATATATTATATATAATCATATATATATACATATATATATTATATATATAATATATAATATATATATATATATTATATCATTCTCACAATAATATAAAATTAGCAGAAAATTTTTTATTACCTTTCAGTTACTCTTTGATTGAAAAATTGAGAAAACCATATCAACATGCTAAAGAAAACCATTAATAAATATATTTTTTAAATATTTTATGCATGGTTTTTTATGGTTTAAACCATTGGTTTTTTTTATGTGGTTTAACAAATGGTTTAAACCATCCCATCCTACCTATGTGAATGGAGAGCATTACAAGCTCTCTTGGCAAGTACTCAACTTACTTTGAATTCTTGATGGCCTGAAGGGCAGTATTTTCCTGCCTGTAGGGAAGGCAGATGTCTTTGTTGGTAAAGTCTGCTCTCAAAAATAAAAATAAAAAACTACTTATATGTAAAATTTACTCGTTGTTTTCAACACTATTATACGCTACAATTACTAAAGAAACTTTACAAAAAATGAATTAAATAGATTAAAAACCCCAGAACATTGTGTTGATAGATTTGACCCATTATAAACTGTTGGCAACTTTTGTCAAAATAAATATTACAAAACTAATAATTACATTCACTTTTTTAGCTCAGAAAACAAAAGAAAATTTAATGTAGAATTTTGATTTTCAGTAATTAAATTTTATTTAATAGGACAAAAGTTATTAAATTTAATTTAATAAGACAAAAGTTACAACCTAACAATGCAGGGGTTCCTTATCTCGTTGATAATTCGAAAAGGAATAAAATTTAATAAAACAGAAAAATAAGGACTGGGCTTTTGGCTGAATGAAATAGCATTACTTGAATTGAAATAAACACTGATTATTTACACAGATGTAAAAATACTAATTTAAATTGTATATATGTTAAAAGTAATGAAATGAAATGAAAGATGATTATGTTTTAATTCTGTTTATTGTTAGAATGATATTGTTACTGTTATATATGTAACCAATTTTTATATCAAACATTCTTTGACCTATTAATGCATCTTTAGATTTGTCCATGAAAATGGAGACAATCTTAAAAACCAAACTTGTATATTTTTAATTTATTTATTTACATTTTGTTACTATTATTTCATTTTACAGATGCTGTCACTACTCATAGACAAGACTCGTGTTAAGGAATACAATTCTATGCCATAGTCCCATGTGCTACTTCTTAAGCATCCACATTAACAATTTTTGCTGTGCTGAGAAGATTCAAACAAAAAATAAAAATCTATCCAATGGAATTTACAGGCTATTTAGGATAACTTTTTTTTTTTTTTTTTACGTAATAGAAACCCGTTCGAATCAGCATGGGTTGAAAATAACTCTGAGTCAAATTCTTCATTTTCATATTTAATTTTTTACATTGCGGTACATCTCTTTTTTAAATTTTCATTTTTAAAATTTTATAAAAATGATTCTTTCACTTTGATGGTTACGTAGTCAAAATTATCTCATAGTAAACACCCAAGCTATTGTTATTTACATGTTTACACTATTATTATTATTATTATTATTAGAAGTAGTAGTAGTAGTAGTATAAATATTACCCTTATAGTTACCTATTATTATTATTATTAAGAAAATAGACTAGCTTAAGATTAAGATTACATTGTATTATATAAACTAATACAGATAATGATTTTTGTTTAAATATTAAATTCAATAAGAAATTTAAGTTTATTTACAATGGGTTCAAAGAAGAAAAATGTCCCTTCATAAACCCATTTCATGTCAATGTATTTTTATATTAGATTGTTATTTTAATGATGTGTAATATGTAAAAATTTTTACAAAATAAACGATTTCAATTATTATTATTATTATTATTTTAATTGCAGTCAGAATTTTATCATGCTTAATTCAAATTAAAGATAGAAAAATGATTTAATTTTAATATAAAAATGAAAAAAAAAAAAGAGAAAATATTTTCTCTTGTAGTAGAAAAAAACTTTTAAAGTCACACACAAATCAATGATGAAGCTTGCAGCTTATATACAGAAAATTAGATGAGTTGGTTATAGGATAAATATTTCACAAAGTTTAGTTAAAACTCCAAATGGAGAAAGAACTTGAGTCGAAGTTGAAAATCCAAAGTCAGTTGAAAATTGAAGTGTAAAAGGTGGAAAAATGAAATTGTGGAATCCGAAAGAGAATGTTAAATTTTTTTCAAATGACAATCCTGCATACTAACACACTAACTGAACATTATGGGTATCATGAATTTTCTCCAGAAAACTGTATGATATGTAGGTCTTTTAAAATAACATTTTGATGAGAGTAAACATTTCTGTAGATAAATTTAAAAATCAAATGAATTAATCAAATTTTTAAGATCATCAAGAAAGGAAATATATTTATCTCTAATAGACTAACTATTTCATAGTTATATTATTAAATAAAACATTTTGGTATTTTAAAGTCAATTAATTCCTTGGTCATGATATTAACACAGTGTACATGAAGAAAATCTTCAAAACTGACCACAGAAAACCATCATGGAGTCTCATTTTTTGCTGGCAACCATGCTAATCTTATGAGTAGCAACAAAATCAGTTCCTGTCAATTATCACCAAAATTATAGACAGGGCCACAGAGCTGGTAATTTATTTTTTGAGGTTCCAACTCTAGCTCCATTATTTTAAAATACCTAACTCCGACTCTAGCTCTGGCTCCCCAGTTTTAAAATGTATCAGCTCTGGTGTCATCATTTTAAAATATGTATCTCCGGCTCTGAACACCTTTATTTTAAAGTAAACATTTTTTCTGCTTCGGCTCCAGCTCCACCCAAAAAATTCTTTGACTGGCTTCATCTCCTGAACCACCACCCATAAAAAATATTAGCTCAAGCTCTGCAGCCCTAACTATACAAATATCCTGTAATTATAATTTTTATTATAAAATTTGGTGTTTAAAAAGACTAAACTGAATGAACTGCTACAAATTTTTTTATACCCAACAGAAAAATAAATATAGAAATGTTGAAAAGGGGTATTACATTAAAATTTGAACAAACATTAAACGCAAAGATTAAAAAAATAAAAAATTTACAATGATGTTTAATTTACACTTTCATATATTTATTAGGTATGTATCTGCCCTTTACACAAAGCTTAATAAAGACAAAATGATCTTTAACAGGTATGGTATTTTATTATTATTATTATTATTATTATTATTATTATTATTATTATTATTATTATTATTATTATTATTATATAATTATTATTCTCACCCATTGCAGCTTGCTGAACTTGATGTATCATTGCTTGTTGAGAAACTTGCCCCATTTGATGTTGATTCATGATTAAAAAAAACAAGTTAAATAATTTTTACTTTAATAATCTGAAAAGAAAGAGACATGCATAACACATGAGCTATAAGGAATGACACTATTTATCATGTGTCTGAAAAAAAAATTATTTTAAAAGCAATCATGAAATATCAGGAGTGACATGATTATCAAAATTTGTTTTACCTTATTTTTCATAACTATCTGACCAATGTCAATCGATAACAGTTAATCCAACCTTATCTTGACCTCTACTATGTATTTACATGATAATTCTCATAAAAGATGTTTTAGTTAAATGACAACATTCATTTTGGTATTATTTCAAGAAATCATCACATCCTAGAAAAAATTATGATATGTGGCATAAATAAGGTGTGGAGGGAAGTGGAGGAAGAAGAAAATCTCAGGAATAATCAAAAGTGGAGAGGTAAAGACAAAAGTCTGAACTTGGCAGGAGTTAATACTGTTACTAAAACAAGAGAAACAAGAGGGATTTAGGAGGCAAAATTAAACTTTTTGCAGGTTACTATAAATAGTGGGAAGAGGTCAAATTGAGAAGATCTGTAAGTTTTCAAAGAGAAAGTTTTTGATAAGATGGAGTAAGTGTTTGATGACTCGAGGGTGAGATTTAAATAGTAGCATCAGGTGAGGTGAAACATGGAAACATTGAAAAACTTGTCTCCCTCCTTTTCCCTAATACACTTTTGAAAAAATAAAATTTCTGGAAAATTATGTGCCTTATGTTAGGTCATAGCACACAATAAATAATAATGTTAATTCTAATAATAATAGTTAAATAAAAGTCATTCAGACTTATGTTGATGGGGTGAATAGGGACACCATATGGGGTGAGTAGGGAAATCTCTTGGAATCCATATTTTGCTTATAAATTTAATGTTTTTTAAAATTTTTACTTAATATAGGTAATTGTTTATTATATTAAAATTAGCCATAGGTATTAAAAATGTCAATAATGATATATAAAATAAGAATACAAATGCTGTCCCTATTCACCCCGTCAAGATTTTTATGTGATTTAACCACTATGTACTGTTTGAAACAAAGATATACTTTGCCAGTTTAAAGCTAACATACTCAATTGTATACACTGAAAAAGTAATTAAAATCCATCCACAACTTTTCATTTTATAACAAAGTTGAGAAAAACTCATTTTCACAAGAGAATTGATTTTTGAAAAAAATTTCTTTCCCTAATAGGCTACATTATAATTTTTTAAAAATAGAACTCGAGAATTATAAATAATCTGAATAAAACTTGTAGTATTAACGCTGGCTATTGAATGAGCAAAAAAAAAAAAATTCACCCCACGAATTTTAGTGTTCTTATTCACTCCGCCTGACGATAATATTTTCAAGAGTTGGAAGAAATAATGCGCAGAATCATTTGTGCAATGTCAGAATTTAATCACTTGTGGAGTTTGGTTGAAGATAAAAAAAAAAAAATATCTCTATCTATACAAGAGAAAACCACTTAAATTATATAGGCCTACTGCATATTTCAAGCAAGACTCTCTACTGAAGCAATAAGGGAAATAAAAGTACAACAGTTGTTCCAAAAAATTTGCAGCACTAAAATGATTCAGCAATGCAAATAATGTCTCTATTCTCCTCTATGGCATAACAAATCAGCTATCTTTTTTTATTTCTAAGACTATGGGCATTTATGTAGAAGTCTTTGATATTCAAAATGCTGTTACTGTACTTGTATTGCTATCATCTTTAAGTCTATAACAACCCTAGTTTTATTTATCTTACAACCATTACATTTACCATTTCTATAATTAAATTATCTAGGCATATATCAAGATTTAGCCCATCACCCCTAACTTAATATGTGGGTAGAATTTCTTTACAAAGATCTTTTTTGTGAAGACTGAGTTCACTTGAGTTGTAAAGATCTTTGTAAAGAAATTCTACCCACATATCCAAATGCCTAATATTTTCTGAAATACAAATTCCTAATCCTTTCATTTACATGTAAAGTCCTGCTGCCCCATTCTTGAGCTGCACAATCCAGAAATCATGCACTTATAAACACATACAGTTTTCTTTTCCACAACAATTCCTTAATCAAATTATGTACCACCTTAATTATATTATATTGGGATAATTTGCATCAGTCCTATGTGGGGAACCTTATCAAAGGCTTTGTTGAAGTCTAAGTATATAAGCAGAGGAGATATTGGGAATGGAATGGATGGAGGAGATAAGAAGATACACACACAGTGGTGGACAAAAAATGTCAAGAGTTGCTGTAAAGAACGAAACTCAAAAGTTGGAGTTGGTTAAGAACTGCCGAAAGTAGAAATGAATATGTAAGAGTAAGAAATGAAGCAAAGCAAGCAATGGAGAGAGGGAATGGATAAATATGGGAAGAGCTGGAAGGTAGACTGATTGTGGATAAAAGAGCCATAAGGAGTTTACTGTTTGGACTGGGAAAATCATATTGAAAAAGCAAAGCAATACAACATCAAGGACAGAGGGAAATGTGATTACAGAGAAGGAGGAAATAGATTCAAGATGGGCAAAATATTTTGAAGAACTTCTAAACTTTGGAGAGGGGGAGAAAGTCAGGATGGGGAGGAACAAGAAAATGACCCTGAGGAAATCATACGGGAAGTGTTTGATAAAGCTTTAGCAAAAACGAAGGGTAAAACATCTGGAGTGGATGAAATATCTAGCAACTGATAGTGGAAGGGTGGTGCAGCAAGGGATTCTGGAGCTCTTAAGCTGTATAGAGCAGGAGAAACCAGATGAGTGGGGGATAGCCATCATAGTGCTATCTTTAAAGGGAAAAGGGATACAGGAAAATGTGAAAATAAAAGAGGAATTGCTCTTATACCATATGTAACAAAGCTGTATGAAAGAATAACAGAAGGAAGGACAAGAGCCCGGGTGGAACCAATTTTGGGGGAGAAAAAAATCAGTATTACAGATATGATTTTTAAATCAAGAATGGTGATGGAAAAGGCTTGGGAGTTTAACGAATTATGATTTTTAAATCAAGAAATGTGAGGGAAAAGCTTGAGGAGGCTTTAAACGAGTCTCCTATATAAGCTTTCACAGACTTGAGCATACTACGATTGCAGGAAAGGTCTTTTTGAGATTTTCAATTCTCAGCATTTTGCACCCAGTTTCCTATCCCCTCTATGCAAATCGATAGAAAAGCTGAAGCCAATTGTTATGCCGATTGTCTTCTCCGAATGGTTACTTCTTTTATTTTTTTCAATGACCAAATTATCTAAATTAATAGACATGCACTGAAATTAAACACTGACATCTGACCCAAATTCCGACCTAAAAATAAAAAAACTAATTTTTTTCAATTTTTTCCTGATAACTCATTTTTGCTAACTATATCCGCAGTCATTTTTGCTTACATCATACATAATATCCTCACACACTACTATCTTACTATATATATATATATATATATACCCAGCTAGCCAGGGATTCTAATTCTCCTCACCCCTACTCATACTATTATATATACTATATCGTTATACTGCATAGCAAACTCATCACATACGCACACATCCGTACTATACGATATATACTGATCGAATTTATATAATATATATATATATATTATCATAATATATATCATATATCTATATAAATATATAGTATAATATACTATATACTATATATATATATATATATATATATATATATATTATATAATATATTATATACTATACTATAGATATATATAATATCATATATATATATATATATATACCCCTTATATATTATATATATATAAATAATATATATATATATAGTATATACATATAGTATTATAATATATATAATATATTATATATATATATTATAATATAGATAATTATTGAGTTCAATAACGATTTCTTACAATTTGATATTTTTGTTTCTGATACACATTTGTCTTTAATCAATGAGCTCTCTTCCCCCCCCTCCCATGTAAAAGTACTAAGACAGTGTAGTGCCAAACATCTCTCACTATATAAATATAACACAATCTGCTACCTTTTTTGGTTTAAATTTGTTTTAGGATGAAAGTTTTGCATAATCCTAATACACCAGTAAATCTGTGATCTACTTAAGCCCTTTCGACAGCTCTCAGGGACTATCACTGATCTCCACGAAGAAAATTAAAATTATCATTTTTGGGGCACAAATAGTTACCCCCAAAAAAAACAAAGCTATTATAAGGCTTACCGACATTTAGAGTTCTGTTCGGTGCCAGACGTACGAATTGAGCGATATTTGAAAAAAAATATATGCGCACCTATACTAAAGGCGTAGAGAACGTACTTGTTTCTGAAAAAGTCAACAAATGTAATGCTTGAAAGGTAAGTTATTTAATGCTTTTTATTTTTGTATATTTTTTTAAATGCAATATACTAAAATACGTAAAACACGCAACGCCAACTAAAAGAATTTAATATCAATAGACTTTATATATTGGTACGTTTTAGGATATAGCTGTGGTAATTCTTTCATGACTACTATATTTGTCCAACTTCCGGCTAAATCTTCCTCAAACATATTATCCCGGACTTCTCCCAGTATCAAATTAACATCTGCAAAAGTAAATTTTTTTCTTTACAAATCGGGCCATGTATGCGCTAATAATACACACATTCACACACACAATCACTTATATACTTATATATACTGATACTCATATACTATATTATATATACCTATATATATTACCTATAATATATATACTAGAATATTATATATAACTATATATATTAGTAGAAATAATAATATATAATAGATATATCATACCTATATATATACTATACTATATACTATATATATATACGGTCCAGACCTATCATATACTGATCAAGACATAGACCAGCAAAGATAACAGCCGCATACGGCCGTCTCTATTCATCAAGTTCAAAGGAGAGTTTCTCTTCATCAGCACGATATATTTCAGGGAAATTGAAATATGAAGTCGAGGTCCTCACAGGGCGGAGATTGAAGGCGACGTCAGGATACATTGAAGGAGAAGCATCATTGCACTCCTACCAAGTATGGAAAATGAGTCAGAGTGGTCCTGAAGTCTTATATTCAAACGTAAATTCTGAAACACCCCCCATGCTTTATCAAACCTCTTTGATTTGTACACACTCAGGGGATGCATATTAAAAGCTCGTCGACCATTGGGATCTGCAACTGTTTTGGAATATTTTTCTTTTGTGAATATTCCCTAACAGTTTGTTAATTTTCACATTGCCACAAGATGATACCAAGGAGCGGTTAAACATTCATAGTGGGGAAGACAAAGAGGAAATGCCTTTTCCGGGTTCGAACCACTTGACGGGATTCAGTTTTGAGAGAGTCTTCAATTATAGTGGGATATGTCAGACTGCCAAAAAATGGAATTGGTATTTGTCTCCTGAACGCAATCAGTCAGTAATCATTGCCTACTCAACAAATTGCGAAAGTTCAAGTGCGAAATAATAGACAAAGATTGCTTCTGTCAAAGTCATTATCATTTCAAACTGCTCCTCACAAAACATTTGCATGGAGTAATTAATATAATGATGTTACGTTATAAAAAAAACACTCCATTTCAACAAAACTAATTGATTGAGGAGAAGAGCCTACTCATTGAGAAAGCGGACAATAGACTGATGGCAAGACAAAAGTAGAAGAGCACCCTCAAACAAATGTAAGCTTCATGAAGGCCATGTTGCGAAGCAATTTCCAAATTAGAAGGAGAACGAAGAGGCCGGAGATGCTGCATAGATTGGACCAAAGGAAAATAGAAACAAAGGAAACAAGACAGCTTTTACCGAGAATCTATCCTATCTTTTTGTACATAAACCTGCTTTATTCCATATATCAACAGTACAATATTATATATATACTATATACATATATATATCTATTATTATTATAATATCATATATATAGTATCTTATATAGTAATATATAAATATAATATATAATATATTAAGATATATATCAATATATATATATATAGTGATACTAATAGATACTATTATACTATATCATATATATATATATATATATAATATATAATACTCATCATATATACTATACTAATATAGTATATACTATATAAACCTATATATATATAAAGTATATATAATATATATATATTACTCTAATATATATATATATATATATATAGATACATATATCAATATAAAGTCAATAGAATAAAGTATTAGGTATACTAGTGTTGGTTTGTACTGTAAATTATTGGTTATTTTCAAAAATGTACCAAAATATATTATGCATCTATCGATCGTTAGCAAAATTATAGATTTTTTGAGGAAATTAATTTTTTCTATTTGAACCTCAAAATTCGAGGCACGTACTTTGCTTTAGAACCCTTTTATGAAAAGTTAACGTGTAAAAATTGCCACATGTTCATTCACAGCAAACTATTTGATATGGAAAGTAGAAATACGGCACTAAAGGGACACTTTATGTCCACTTAAACTAGTCCGCTAGTGGGACACTTTTAGTCCCACAGTTATAGTATGCTTAGTGGGACAGATACCTGTCCCAATCACTTAAATTTTAAATGATAGGAGGAAATCACGAATTTGGGCAAAACATATGTTTATGTACTCATCAAAAGATGCAGGAAAACCATTTGTTCAAAGTTATTCTAAACTATATCCTCCAAAAAGTATACGCTGGTCGACTCTGGTTAACAACAACCCTCTCAACCAGTAACCCCTTACTGGATTTTCCAAATGCAAAGATTTACTTTTATCCAATTTAACAACATTTGGTTTCAATATTGCTTCTCAGAGAATACCAAAACAATTCGACTGATTTTAAAAAAATCATCCAATTTTTCTATAGAATTTGTTAAAACTCAATAATTACCATAACTACTAGCGTTAAGAGCCGCGGGCGCATTTGTATTGATTCGTCCACCTACTAAATATCAAAAATAAAAACACTATAAAAAAAAAAATAAACAAAATTTTCGCCCTCATTTTATAGCCACGTCGGTACCAGTACTACAAGTTTATTAATCATATTTAAATTCTAACGAAAGTTTCTTCATAACTTTTTACAAAATGTTAGAAAATTAGAGTACAAGAAAATGTCCTATCAATAGATCTTACACCTTTTGACAAATGTGAGTTTTTTTTAAACTTCGTTATAAAATGAAAACCATTGATGGATCTGTTTTAATATTTTTTCAGTGGATTACACTCGACTCTTACTAGCTTTAAACTGGCAAAGGAAATTTTTGATCCAAGCAGTATATAGTTTGGCAAAAAAACCCGGGCTTAACTTGGTCCCGATCTCACCCCCGCCGTAAAAATTCTGATGGAGAGGGAGTTACCCACCATTGTTTCTCGCTATATTTATCGTATTACTTATTATAATAGCAATTAATTATAATTAGGCGTGGCGATTAAAAAAAACGTTCGATTTTTTTAAAAAAAACACACGTTTTTTTAAAAAAAAAGACCAAAGCCATATTTTTATTGGTTTTTTTGATTTTTTTTAAATTACTTATATTTCATCTATACTCAAGTCTTTCTCTCACCTCTTCCTCCGCATCTAATACAGCTACAATACAACGCTTCATGTTAAACAGACCGCCCCGCTTATACAATGTTATATAGTAAGAGTTATTAGTATTATTAAGTATTTATTAATGCTCTAGCCGGCATCATTAATTATTACATTAAAACTTCACATGAATCTATTATTATGAATCATATTATATTATTATATTATTATTTATTATCTTATATTATATATTTTTAATTAATTTACATTCTTATAATTATATTTAGTATATAATTAATATCATATATATACTATCATATATAATTTTTATATATATATATATAATATAAATATACTATACTGTATATCAATATATATATATATGTCTTCATCTACCTTTTTTCTCCCCAAGCATGCTGCCTAACGTGTCGTACACAAAGCCATCAGAAAAAGAAAGCAGTACCACCGCAATAATGACCAAAAGTCGAAAGAAAGCCCAGCCTCACCCTCTTCTGTTCCATTAATTAGTAAGACTCGTCGCAGTCAGAACAAACCACCCCTATAGCTCTCACGCGGATGCGACGGACCCTGCACTATGGATACATCATCAGCCTGCCTCCAAAGTGATAACAGGTTCATCCCTTGACCCCCAGCCGGATGCGGCCACAACCATCACCCCCTCACAGAAACCCAGCGCCCCCTCTCTACCTACTTCATCTCACCGCACCTTCATTCTGCACTCTGCCAAACTCACATTTCTGTCCATCAGACATTCCTTTTACGAGCTCAATCCACTTTTTCTTCCACCTCACAGCCCCTGTTATACCACCAATCTGCTTAAAAACCGACTATCATTCATTCCTTCCACAATGACCAAACCATCTCCAACATACATTTCATTTCATTCTTCAGTTACCTCTTTCTTCACACCACACAGACTCTCTATATATGTTTCATATCCTCATTTATCCAATCTTCTAAACCTAGCATGCCCTATCTCTCTT
>JABUQX010122358.1:20000-21866 GCA_015478945.1 Trachelipus rathkii | reverse complement strand
ATAATTATATATATATATATATATATATTATATTATATATATAGATATATATATAATATATATATATATATTATATATTATATATAGGTAAACTTTGCATACAAAAGAACTTATTAAAAAAAGAAGTGGAAAATGCACTCCACGAATTTGGGGAAAATAAACATCATTACTATTTTCTTTATAGCAAAATAATGAGGTTTGTAATCGAGGCATAATAATTTTCAGCTTTAATTGATTACACAAATGAAAATAAAAAATAATAACTAATCTTTCTTCTTTCTGATTACAAAATTATTGAAGTGTGGGTAATTAAACTGAAATTGGAAAAATAACGTATCCAAAGTAAGAAATTCATGCATTTTATAAACACGAGAAGGCCCCGGGGGTCTGAGGGGATGGGAGGGGTGGATGACTTACTCGTGAGACGTGAATTTATAGAAGAAAGGAGAGATAGTGACTGGTAGTAATTAAATAAATGGGAGGGAGGGAATACGGGGATGGGCGGGGGGGGTGGAGTGGAAAGTAAAAGAATGGAGAAAAGGGGTATTGAGAATAGGAGTTGAAGGTAGGGGAGGGGGGAAGGTGCAACGGAGGAGGATGGGGTGAGGGAATTATGTAAATGGGGGGGGTCCAATATAATCTAACAAGTTCTAAATAATAATGGAGGGTGGTGGGGGGGCTGGGTTAAATAATCAGGTTATAATTTAAAGGGGAGTAGGGTCATCCGCGAGGGGGTGTAATATACTAACATATTATTATCTAATAAGATATCATAACATTGTATTAAAAAAATTTTAAACTCCTCAATAAATATATACAAATTGCTAAATTAATACATACAATATTATACTAAAAATAAAATTAGCCTAATAATAATTGAGTAAATAAAAACTGTAATTGCCTAAATAACAATACAAATGCAATACAATCAATTGTTATAATAATGCATATAGCCATAAATAAAATGTCTATATACCAAACATATGTATAATAAATTTGCATTAAAAAAAACAAAACAACAAAACAAAGACACACCAGTACACATCTGTAACCATAAACAAAAATTTTCACACTAGTCGAACACAGTTAATAATCGAGGTCAGGTATACAACATATTAAGCAAATACTACACAAATGACAGACAATCGACCAAATAGAGATCAGAGAAGTGAGTGGATATTTTGGCGCGTCAGTTTCAGTACGCAACATTCTGAAGATTTTTAGCTGGGTTTAACTTTTTATTTGATGGACGATTGACTGTCAAAGGACCTCTTATTTCTCTAATTTTTTTTTCCTAATTATTATTATTATTATTATTATTATTATGATTATTATTATTATTAGTTCATTATAGTATTATTATTATTATTATTATTATTATTATTATTATTAATATTATGTTATTTTATTATTATTATATCTGCTTATCTCAGCTTATTTATTATTATTATTTATTATTATTAAATTATCTGCCCCTTCACTCGTGGCAGCTCACCGCCGAGTTTCGCAAACCGTTGGTAGAAAATTTTCGTGAAAATAAGTGAGAAATTTCTCATATTAATTACATAATAAGGTTGCATGCCCTGTTCAACGTGCATTAGATAGTTTTTTCATTCACCGTAAATAGCCAAGTAAACATTAATCGAGTGGCTTTCTTTCATCTTTGTTTTTGCATGACGGCACGATATCTGTTTTCCCCTCTTATTTGTGCTTACACATCCACCAATTTCTCTTACGCTTTTTTAATATTCATACACCCCCATTACACGCATGTGGAATATATTAATTATTGAAGGGGTGATATATTTGGAAGTGTCCTGTTATATTCCTATTGATTTATTTCCTCATTAGAGAGGGATGTATCTA
>JABUQX010122358.1:10000-15000 GCA_015478945.1 Trachelipus rathkii | reverse complement strand
AATCTCATCGTCCCATTATATCCATTTATTTATATTTACAAAGGTTGTAAGGAAAACGTTTTTTCTCCTTTGAGAAAAGAAAGAAAGAATCTCTCGCTGTTGGAGGTATTGTTCAATGATTAATGATGGGAACACAGAAGAGGGCAAAATTAAGTTGGATGATTGTAGGCTGGGAGAAAAAGGAAGAATAATATAAATATTTTAATATTGCGAAATTGTACCTACTTTTTAGAGAGAATTGTATAATAACCTAACCTAACTTAACCTAACCTAACCTAACCTAACCTAACCTAACCTAACCTAACCTAAATGTTCATTTGGTTACAGAAGAGTAATAAAATATCTTGAAATGCTTATTCATTCAGTGTGTGCGGGAAAAATTCAAGACATAAACAATGAATGAAAATATAAAAATATTAAGATGGATATGAAAGTGAAGCAGTAAAACATTGTTTCAGAAGCATAGAATAGGATAAGATAAGAAGTGATAAAAATTTGATAGAAGAAAGAAATAAGTGAACAGTGATAGTCGTGAGAGAAAAAAATAAATAAATAAAGAAGAATATCAGACATAGGATAAAAAAAAAGGTCTTAACTTCATTAGAAACCAAATCAGTATCATTGACAATAATTTGATCGGATGGCCGGATGGGCGTGCTAATAAATAAAGTAGTAACTAATTAAAAATTAAATAACATAAAAAAAAGAAAAAGTTAACTTAGAACATCCCTCTCTAATGAGGAAATAAATAATAGGAATATAACAGGACACTTCAAATGATATCACCCCTTCAATAATATAATATATTCACATGCGTGTATGGGGGTGTATGAATATTAAAAAAGCGTAAGAGAAATTGAGGGGTAAGCAAAAGTAAGGGGAAAAAAGATATCGTGCCGTCATGCAAAAACAAAGATGAAGAAAGCCACTCGATTAATGTTTACTTGGCTATTTAGGTGAATAGAAAAAACTATTAATGATTGACAGGGCAGCAGACTTATTATGTATTAATAGAGAATTTCCACTTATTTCACGAAATATTATATGAGGTTAAACTGTGAGCTGCACGAGTGAGGAGAGATAATAATAATAATAATAATAATAATAATACATACATACATACATACATACACACACACACACAATAATAATAATAATAATAATAATAATAATAATAATAATAATAATAATAATAATAATAATAATAATAATAATAATAATAATAATAATAATAATAATAATAATAATAATAATAATAATAATAATAATAATAATAATAGAGAAAAAAAAATATAGAGAGAAGGTACGAGGTCCTTTTGACTATCAATCTTTCTATCAAACTGATAAAAAAGTTTAAAACAGACACTGTAATAAATCTTGAAATATCTGTGGATGCTGAAACTGATCCTATAAAATTAGTCACCCACTTTCTCGACTCATGGTTCGATTACGTCATTTAGAGTATTGCTTAATATGTTTGTATACCTGACCCGAAAATCTGGCGAACAGTGGAATAATTTTGTTATGGTTACAGATGTTGAACTGGTGTTTTTTTGTTTTTGTTTTTTTGTTGCTTTTGTTTTGTTTTTTGTTTTTTTTTAAACCAAATTACATATATATGTTTTGGTATATGAATTTATTTAGGCAATTGCATGATTATTTAGACAAATGATAGAATAGCATTTGTATGTTTATTTAGGCAATTACATGATTATTTACTCAATATTTAGGCAATTTGATATTTAGAAAATTGTATGATTATTTAGGCAACTCAATTATTATTTAGGATTTAGAATTTAATAATTTTATTGAGAATTTTTTATAATTATTTAATCAGTTGTATGATAACTTGATGAGTATATATATAGTTGTATGATTATTTACACAAATGCATGATTATTTAATTATATGATTATTTAAGCAATTATATAATTATTTAGAAAATTGTATGATTATTTGAGCAATTTCACGATTACCATATTTACTTTGCACATTTTAAGAAGGCTGTTTAATTTATTTTTCTTTCTTTACTTTCTTACAGTGTATACACTCGTTTATTTAATTACTCCAGTCTATCTATCTCTCCTCCTTTCTCCATAAATTCACTCTCACTTATAATCATCACCCCTCCCATCCCCCCTAAGACCCCCTGGGCTTTCCTCGTGTTTATAAAATGCATGAATTTCTTACTTTGGATACGTTATTTTTCCAATTTTAGTTTAATTACACACTTCAATGTTTGGTATATGAAGAAGAAAGATTAGTATTATTTTTATTTTCCATTTGTGTAATCATTAAAGCTAGAAAATTATTATGCTTCGATTACAAACCTCATTATTAATGATGTTTATTTTCCAAATTCGTGGAGAGTGCATTTTCCACTTCTTTTTTAATAAGTTCTTTTGTATGCAAAGTTTACCTATATATATATATATATATATATATATATATATATATATATATATATATATATATATATATATATATATATATATATATATATATATATATATATGTGTGTGTGTGTGTGTGTGTGTGTGTGTGTGTGTGTGTGTGTGTGTGTGTGTGTGTGTGTGTATGTGTGTGTGTTTGTATATTTTTATATATATATATAGATAGATAGATAGATCGCTAGGAATACATAAATAGATCAATAGATAGATAGATGATAGATAGATAGATAGATAGATAGATAGATAGATAGATAGATAAACCACCTTATTAATATAAAATACAACATACAAATTTCAAATTTCCTTGTACTTTCACGAGATCTGAAAAAAAAAAGAAAATCTCAGAAAATCAGTTTTATAAGAGTGAGAGAGAGAGAGAGAGAGAGAGAGAGAGAGAGAGAGAGAGAGAGAGAGAGAGAGAGAGAGAGAGAGAGAGAGAGAGAGAGAGAGAGAGAGAGAGAGAGATTATATAATTATTGTCTAATTTATACTTTTAAATTTAATCACATATTCTGAATTGAAAATTGTCTATGCAATTTGTAGGAATTGTCTTAAAGAAAAACACTAGAAAATTAAATTAGGACTTATGTTTTAAAATTACTTAAAGAAAAGAAAGAAAATCCTTAAACTTTTTAAAATCTATAAAAAAATCTATAGCGAAAAACGCGAATAGAAGTTCGTGTATCATTCATTTGGTTTTAAAATTGAGGACGAAGTACTAAAATTAATAGCAATGTCTTATTGATTTAAATGTTACATCATTGACATATTTTAATTTTTTAAAATTTAGGTTCAAATAAATGTCAATATTACGATGTGGACGTAGACTTCGTGTTTAACTGTCAACCCAAACTTATATACAACAAATTAAAAAAAAAAACTAAGTTACCGCTTAGGAGGACATTATAGAAATAAAGTTACTAACAGTTAGAAATGGTCTAAATAATATTCTCATATTTGTAAGATAATGTTGACGAATAGAAAATGTCCTAAATACAATTCTAGAGGAGGTTTGAATATCTTCATAACGAGAGAGAGAAGTATTACTTATTTGTTACTCGGTGGCGCAACGCCCAGCTCTGCTATTTTAACACCGAATCAATCAGATTTTAGTCCTGTTAACTCTTGGTCTAATTTTCTAATGATTTTAGTAAGTAGAAGATTTAAGACAAATCATGAAACAAGTGTTCTTTAGATTCTTTAGCTAGCTTTAAGGTTTCCGAAAATGATCAGGTGGCTACGGAGGGAGGTTGCGTTCAGAAACTGAGCAGATCATTAATATGCCCATTTCACTGAAACCGTATTTTTCTCGAAATTCAGTGAGCGTGACGTCACGGATCACTAATATTCACGACTGACGATATTAAGTCTGTCTCATCCATGTTGTAAATATCATAAATAAAGATATTTTTGCTCTACTAATTACAGTGTACAAGATAATCAGTTATCTACAGTACAGTACGGTTAATAAGTACAGTGATTGTCTTTAATTTCTACCAATATATTGAGAACAGTTTATACGTTAACCTGTAATTCAAAATCCTGGTGGGTGGCAGAAACTCATACTAAACGTTTCTTGTTCTTTTACAAACTAAACACAACTCGACTGGTTTATTGCTTGTATTAAATGTTCGGTAAGATGATATCAAAACTCGCTTATTTGTTAAATTAGAAATACTTGGGGGGAATTAAAAAATTAATATTAATGTTAAATATAAACGTTCCAATTGTAATAAAAGGAGTGAAAATAATTTTATAACAAATTTTGAAATACGAAAAAGACTCTTCAAATATATATATATATATATATAAATTAATATAATATATATATATATATATATATATATATATATATATATATATATATATATATATATATATATATATATATATATATATATATATAAATAGCAGATATATATATATATATATATATATATATATATATATACGTGTGTGTGTGTGTGTGTGTGTGTGTGTGTGTGTGTGTGTGTGTGTGTGCGCCTCGTGTGGGTGTGCATGTTTGCAGTGTCTGTGTATCAGTCGCAGACTTCAGAGAATATAAGAGTTTCGCTCTCTTAAGCGGGAGTCGAAGTTTGCCCCTTGATATTCGCGTGGAACTTCTGAACCAGTTACTTGAGAGGACACAAAAAAATGCCTATTAGGTTTTCTCTACTAATTAATTACCTCATCTTCCTGGTCTGTTATTATACCAATCTTAATACCCTAACCAATAAAACCGCATCAATAAAAAGCAACCAAATTGTAGTAGTAGTGGTAATAGTAGTAGTAGTAATATAGTAGTAGTAGTAATATAGTAGTAGTAGTAGTAGTAGTAGTAGTAGTAGTAGTAGCAGTAGTAGTAGTAGTAGTAGTAGTAGTAGTAGTAGTAGTAGTAGTAGTAGTAGTAGTAGTAGTACCTCCTTTCCGATATACAAGAATAACATTCACTCTCATGCTTCTTTCTAGCCCATCTGGACTCGAAATCATATCCACTGTGGCTAGAATATCCAAATGCTTTGAGTCGGAGCCGGAGCCGAAGCCGAA
>JABUQX010122358.1:0-5000 GCA_015478945.1 Trachelipus rathkii | reverse complement strand
TTCATTACCTTCATTAAATTCATATACGCAAACAATTAAATATATTCGTATCATGTTATATATATATATCTAGTAAAGTAAACCCACGTTCTTCATTGGAAACTTCTCTTTTCCACTCAAGATATACTAATAGGATTAAGATTGTTGAATCTTTTTATTATTATTATTATTATTATTATTATTATTATTATTATTATTATTATTTATATATATATATATATATATATATATATATATATATATATATATATATATATATATATATATATATATATATATATATATATATATATATATATATATATATATATATATATATATATATATATAGTTTAGGGTATATAGTATATAGTATATATATATATATATATATATATATATATATATATATATATATAATATATATATATATATATATATATATATATATATATATATATATATATACTTATAAGAAAAGCCCTTGGCAATCTGCAAACAAGGAACCAGCCAAAATATCACAAACAGGGGAAAGTAACCAACCCCCTGAATGGCACAAAAAAGAAAAGTAGCCAGTTTTATATCAAGCAAAAGAGGGAGCTGTTTTTGGCATTTTTTGTGGCTAAAGATAGATCAAAATCATTCTTGGAAGAAAGATAACTTAAAAAAAGAAAGTCAGAAGGATGGGACTATGAATAGTTTCGATGGTCAAAAATGAAGTGTTTCCATTCCAAAACATTTTTAATTATCTAGTTTATAAAAATATTATTATTAAAAATAATGGTAATGGTAATAATAAAAAATACTAATACAGCATTACTACATACCATAATACAATAATACAATAATACACACATTCAATGGCTGTATTAATAATAATATTACTCAGTAATAATAATAATAATAATACACACACACACTGTATTATTATTATATATTATAATACACACACATTATTAATAATAATAATAATAATATTAATACAATAATACATACAATACACACACACACACACAATTGTATTATTATTATTATTATAACTCAGTATAAAATTGATATTATTATTGACAGTATTAAATTTATTGCTATGCTATTATTATTATTATTATTATCATTCTTACTATCATTATTATCATTCTCATCTTCACCATTATTATTATTATTATTATTATTATTATTATTATTATTATTATTATTATTATTATTATTATTATTATTATTATTATTATTATTATTATTATTATTATTGTCGTTATATTCATTATTATTGTTATTATTATTATTTCCACTCGGGGTAACAAAGATAAAAATAAAACTCACTTTAACTCAGGGGTAAAGCAAATTTCTAAGGTGTGAGAGGAATCAAGTTTTAAAGTAAGTATGAATAAATTCTACCCCAAAAATATGTGATGACAGAATTCCACAGAACAGAGATCGCTGGAGAGAATGAACTCCATCACACAACTCTGATGTTGCCAAAATATTATCATGAAATACATACTTAAAGGAGACAAAGCCTTAAAAGCATGTACAAGCCATAATATAGACTAGATATTATAGTATAAATTATAATTATGCATATATGTTAATATATTATTATTACAAGGCATATATTACAAGGTTATAATAGGTATATATTATAGCAAAGAAGAGTGCATACATGGCTGCATAAGGGTTGCTACATGGGTTAGAACATACATACACAAGTTGGTTGGTTATGCTGGAAGAAGAAGGCAGCAGCTAGCAGCAGCTATAGAGCAGATATAGTTGGGAAAGATATATATATATATATATATATATATATATATATATATATATATATATATATATGTTAAGGTTACTATAGCTTATATATAGGAATATATATATATATAGCATATATATGTATATATAAGTTATATGCTATATATATATATACATAAGTATATATATATATATAGCATAGTATATATATATATGTTAGAGAAGTTGGTAAGGTTATATATATATATATATATATATGCTGTTGTTGTTGGTTATATATACATATATATACATATATATATATATATACAAGTAAAGAACACTGACCCCAGCCCTTCTCGGATGTATGAAGGAATAGAGTTATGGTCTGAAACTTGGAATATATTCTATATATGGGATAAGGATGAATCCAAAATTTCAAGTCTGTAGGATGGATAGAGGGTGGTCACCCCGAGGGTGGGACGTCGATACAGGCGATGCCCTTGTGGCGTGATCTGCGTGGGTGATTTTAAGCCTAACGAGCGTTTGGGCACCGGAGGTCAAACAGACCGAAGGTCTGTTTGACCGAAGGTCTGTTTGAGCGCAGTGCGCATACAATATTACCCATTATTATTAAGTTATTATTGCAGCTGAAGATCTGATTTCCGAAGGAAATCGACCTGAGCTGAAACGATCCCGTAAGGGATCGTTTTTTTTTTTACGCACTCCGCCTTTAGGTTCCGCCGAGGTTTCTTCTTCATCCGGTTCTGAGTGTGATATATATCTGCATACCTGGGTTAGAGTTAACGTATCGTTTTCAAACTTGGTATATGTTCTATGAAGGTGATAAACTGATCCCATGCGAGTTTTGGTGACGTAGGTCACCCCTAAGGGGTGCTGCCCCTGAGAGCTTAGCCGCTACGCCCCTTTATACCCTTTTGGCTTCCAAACCCGAGATTGAGTTGAGTAACGGTTAATCATCGAACCAGGTGTTCGATGCGTGTGAGAGAGTAGAGCGCGCGAGAGTCGCGACAGGCGCGCGTAATACAATGTAAACACATGATTATGCCATTATTATTATTATAAATGAAGAAGTGTTTCCGGAGGAAACACTTGGAGTTGTGTTTAAACCCTTATACGTCTCCTTCTGCGATTCCGAGTCCGTACTCGCACCGGCGTCCGCGTGCCCCGGTCCGCGCCGTCCCGCACCGCGCCGCCGGCTCCGACATATATCTATATGGTTAGAGTTATCGTATCAAGCTAAAAATTTGGATGGTCGTTAGCGATGATGACGTACCTTATCTTCGTAAGGCCGAAGCCAGCAACCTCGTGGGTCCCCCTGAAGGGGGGACCCCACCCCCTTAAAAATCAAAGTGTACGTAATAGGCTGAAATTTGGTGAGAAGATTTAGAGTTGAGTTTCTAGAATACCTGATATGTGAATCTGAGGAGTTGGTTCCGGCACTGGTGCTGGAGCCACTCGGTGCTCAGTTAATAAACAGTCGTATAACAACAATGCTGGTGTCTTTATAAGAGGGTTATTGAGGTCGTAGAGTTCGGAATATGATGGTTATAAGTCCGTGTAGGCTGGGACCCCCATTAGGGGTCCTGACTGAAAAAAAAAGAGAGCACAGAGTGTAACAAAGGAGGAATGAAGAAGGATGAAAGATGAATGAGGAAGGAAGAAGAATGAGGGAAGAGGAGTCTGAGGTACGCACCGCAACGCACCGGTGCGGTCTCCGGTGCGGTGCCTAGTTAAATATTATTGGAATGTCACAAGGTTGATGTCCTTATATATGTTTTCAGAGGTCTGTAGATTTCGAAAATAATGGTTTCGGTCCCTTCATCAAGAAATAAAAATAAATAAATAAATAAATAAATAAATAAAATTTCTTACACTTTTTATGTTTATAACTTACAAATTTACGTTTTTACATACCCTAAAGCAGTAAATCACTAAATCAAACCAATTTCCAACCATTCAACCAGCATCCAACCTCCTCCTGACCATCTGTGATCTATTGATCTATTGATTAAGGTCACTTTTTGAGTATCATTTTGAATAAACATAACATAAAATCAAGTTCTTTATACAAACATCAACCAATATATGCTGACGTAACAAAGTTTTCACATTAATAAAGCTTACTCTGCATCAGCTGAACTATGAATATAACCCACAACGAGAAACTTAACCCATCTTAAACAAGAATAAATGGTTAACATTAACAAAGTTCCACACTTAACAACAGTAAAGTAACTAACATAACATCCAAAAACGTAACCTACTTACACTTTTCTAACATTTCGGTTATTTTTACTATTAAGACTGTAATATTTAACAAAAATTTATCACAACATTGACTAATTATCATACTGATCAATGAGTATACTCTAACGTAACAAAGTTTTCGCATTAATAAAGCTAACATGACGTAACATGAACTAAGAATATAATGTACAAAGGCAAGCCAGACACATCTTAAGCAAGAATAAGCAGTCAACATTAACAAAGTTCCACACTTAACACTAGTAAAGTAACTAACATAGCATACAAATACGTAACCTATTCTTACTTTGTCAAGCATATCTCTAACATAACGATGTTAATTTACACAAATATGGTAATATTTAACTAAAATTATCACAAATATTGGTTAATTATCATACTGATCGAAGAATATACAATAAAGTTTCTACATCAATAAAACTGACATAGCGTAACATGAACTAAGAAGGGCCAATAAGCACAAAAGATAAACCTAACACAACTTACACACAAATAAACTGTTAACATTAACAATGTTCCACACTTAACACCTGTAAAGCAACTAACATGGTATGCAAAACGTATCCTAATCTTACTTTTTCAAGCATAACTCTAACATATTAAGTAATATTTAACAAAATTTATCATAGTCTTACCTTCCCAATCATCATAATACCTAACGCAGTAAAGACGAACAAAGTAAAGTTTTGGGCTTATCTCTTTGTGACTCCCTTCCCCCTTTCTCAGAAATAACAACTCTAAACATGAAAATGATTTTGTGCGCTACAACCATTTGCATAAAGTGATGCAATACTATTATATTCATTTGACCCTCTGACAGGAATATGAGCATTGTAGTAGTCGCCATTCGGTTTTACGATTAAATATGTAAATGACACATCGTGGTGAATAACGAAGCTCCCTGTGAAGATATCAACAACAAGCGTAGAGATGTGGGAAGAGGTCATGATACCAGAACAACGTAAACGAAAATGTCTACTGACGGAATTCGTAAACGTAAACAACCCTTA
>JABUQX010122356.1:2500-12303 GCA_015478945.1 Trachelipus rathkii | reverse complement strand
AAAATAATATAATAATAATATATATATATATATATATATATACTATATTATTTTTCATCCACCCACCATTCTCTCCCACATATGGAGCGCTAAGGTGGCGACACACAAGAACCGTTAAACAGGATAGTAGGTAAAAAGAAAATATGGACGCAAGTCGCAAGAGAAAGCCCCAGCCTTACCGGCCCCCTTTATACCTTTTAGTGAGAACTTGCCGCAGTCAGGAAAAATCCACCCTAGAGCTCACGGGACCGCGACGGACACCTCACTATGCATCGTCGTCAATGTATTGTTCATCCCTTGGAACAGGTGAGGCCTCAACCATACCCCATTCAGCCAAACCCCGCGCATTTTACTCCTTAGTATGCACTACCTTTCCTCTCGCTCCTCTGCCAAACTCCGACAGTTTCTCTCCTCCAGGCAGATTCCTTTAGATGGACCTCAATCCACTTTCATGCGACCGGACTGCCCCAGGCAACCGCGTCGATTCCCCAGCGCACACACCATTATATATTCCGCTGTAACCAACCCGACTATCATCCATCCTTTCCACCATTGACCCAAACCATCCTCACATGTACTTGTCATTTATTCTCTAAGTTTACTGCCTTTTCTCACACCCCACACAACTCCCTAATGCGCTCATAAAACAAAAACCTCTCATTTTATCAATTCTTCTCACAACCTAGAACACGCCCCTTAAGTGAACGCATTGCGTCCATCTGACACATTGCACTTTAGGTCTGTATACCTTCTATTCCCAGTACCATAGTTTTTACTACTTACCATTTAATACAGAAGCATACCCTCCATAAAGACCCTAGTGCACTCAAGAATTAGTTCCTTTGTATTCAACCGAATTGCAAACCCTTCTCTCTCCCTTCTCATTCCTTGTCCAGCACCAGCAACATACACATTTCATACCCACCACTCTATTTTTCCATTTCCCTTTCATCTTTGTTTCCAGTCACATCGAGTCAGAGAGTAAATCAAATTTGCCCTTTCTAAATACATCCATCACTCTCTACTCTTCTCCTCAAAAATTATATTCCTCTTGATATTCCATCGTACCCATTCGGACTTGCATACATTTTCGCCGAAGCGATAGATTAGAAGGTCGCTTATGCGATTCACGACCTTCTCGAGGACATACATTTACCATTCCTGGCAAAATGGTAAGTGGTAGTAGCCAGGCCAACCCTACTTACCATTGTCCCTTTAGCGCCTTTCTTACAACACGCAGAAAACGCTGTGGGCCAATTCTTGTTCTTTCCCGAGACAGTATAGGCGATATAAGGGACTAGGGGTGTCTGTAAGATAGTTTGTCTATAGAAGAGGGATGCTGGATAGTAAGTACGGTGTGATATGTTATGTGTATAAAAGTTGGTGTCTGTAAGATGTTTTCTGGAGGACGAGTGTGGATATGACGCAAAAGGAGAGAAGGCGAGCGCAGCCATAAGGTACTGGGATGTCATGGCGCAGACCCCCTACACCATCATAAGTCAAATTGGACAGGGGTACAATTTCATCGCTTGCGAAGTGAGCTTTCTCTACCTCTTAATTATATTATTCATTTATTATTATTTTTTATTATTATTATTATTTACTTATCTATTATTATTATTATTTTATTATTATTATTATATTATTATATTATTATATATATATATATATATATATATATATATAATATTTAATATATATATATATATATATATATATATATATATATATATATAATATATAGATATCTTATATATATATATATATATATATATAGTATATATATATATATATATATATATATATAATATATATATATATATATATATATATATATAATTATATATAATATATAATATATTATAATATATATACATATATATATGTGTGTGTGGGTCTTCATTGTGTGTGTTGTGTTCCGTGTCGTGGTGTGTGTGTGTGTATGTTTGCATGAATTATTGTTATTGTAATATTTTGGGAGTGGGAAGCCAAGACTTCATGTTATTGTTCTATTAAACCACCACTTTTTTCACAAGTCTTTAAGCATGAAAAGCTTATTGAGAGTGTGAAACATCTATTTTTGATTTGTGTTTTAAAAAAATTGAAGAAATATTTAGTTATAGCCGTCAGCTTAATATATATATATATATTATATATATAGTACTATATATATATTATATTATATATTATTTATATTACTATATTATATATATTATACATATTAATATATATATATACTATATATATTATATATATAATAATATATACATAATGTATATATAATTAGTAGCCACCGAACCCCTATCCCAGTGGTTCCCCAATCTTTTGTCTAGTGTGCGGCGGCCACCCCCAAAATAAAAATAGATTCCGCGCCACCCCAATCAGTTTCACAATATATACTATATATATATATAATATATATATATATATTATTATATATAGTATATATATATATATATATATATATATATATATATATATATATTATATACTATATATATTATATATACTATAACAGTACCTATGTTTAAATAATTAATGGGAAAGGATGGCTTAATAATTTTTAAAATTTAATTTTTTTTTCATCTTTCATACACTTTTAAAACACTTATGTAAAAAAATTAACCCTAAAAAAAATAAAACAAAAGAGTTTCTTCAATGCTTGTCGGCGCACCTCCCTCGGTCATTTCCGAGACGCACCCTAAGGGGTACGCGCACCCCAGTTTGAAAACTACTGCTCCATCCCAATAATTGGGGGTTCATCACTTGCCGTAGTAGGATCATATTTGGGGGGAAATTGAATTATATTATTTCTTAACCAAGTAGATTAGAGTGTGCAGATTATCTAGGCTTGATAGCACACCCTGCTTCAGCTTAACTCATTTTGAGGAAAATTCTAGCACCGCTGGACGTGGCCTTCGGCAATCCGAAGAATTTGAAAGAGTGTGGTTTTTGTGTTTTAATAGGCACTGATTGTATGTGTCTGGCTATGTTTTTAAAGATCTATGGATATTGAGATTTGTGTAATTTACTATGCCGTAAACTGAATTAAATATTACAGAAAATCTCTTACTGACCCCAATTTTTTGTGTCCGTTCAGGCAGCCAGATTGAGATTCGAACTCTCGCGCTCGCAAGAGGAAAATTACGATCCTTTATCGAGAAAAACTAGCTTTAATCCAACTGAGCCACAGGTGACTCACTATATGAGACTATATCTACTTATATATATATATATATATTATATAATATATAATTATATATATATATATATTATATATATATATATATATATATATTATCATATATATATATGACTACGTATATATATATATATATAATATATATACTATATATATATATATATATATATATATAATATATATATATATATAGATACGAGCAGAGAGATAGGAATTATATATTAGTAGAGTGTTTATTTTTAGTAACTAGGGAGAACGAGAGATGACCGAGAGAGAGAGAGAGAGATGAGAGAAGAGAGAGAGAGAGAGAGAGAGAAGAGAGAGGAGAGAGAGAGAAGAAAGAGCAGAGAGAGATAGAGAGGAGAGAGAGAGAGAAAAGAGAGAGCAGAACGATGAATTTCTGATCTAAATGTTTTAAATTTAGTTTGCGTAACAGGTGTAAAAACTCTGTCCCTATGAAGACTTGGCAGATTCGTTATTGCTTATGCAGTATTTTTATGGTTTTCTCCTTCGAGAGAAAAAATATTTAGAACTTTTACAACAATAACAACAACAGTCTTCAGTAGATGAGACTTCGCTCACAAACTCTTTCTTCTTATGTACGATTATTTGTTTATTCAATAGAAATTTATACATTTTTTCCCCCCACATTATAATTACATTTTATTTATAATTTTTACTTTTTTCAAGGTGCTCAGCTGCTTTTTTTAATTTTTTAATAAAATTATTATTATTTTAATAATAAATAATAATTATATATATATATATATATATATATATATATATATATATATATTATATATATAGGCCGCGGGGGGGAGGGGGGGGAGGCGAGGCGTGGGCCGGGGTGGGGGGGGGGGGGGGTTGGCGGGGGGGTTTTTTTATATATTATTTATATATATTATACTATATATATATATATATATATACTATATATATGTATATATGTATATAATATATATATATATATATACTATATATATAACTCATATATATATTACTACTATAATATATATATATATATTATATTATAATATAGCCATAATATATATATACTATCATTATATATGCAGAGGGAAAGAGAGGAGGAGAGAGAGACGAGAGAGACGAGACGACGAGACGAGAGAGAAGATGACCGAGAGAGAGAGACGAGAGCAGAGAGAGAGGAGAAGAGAGAGGAGAGCGGCAGAGAGAGAGAGAGAGGAGAGAGAGAGGAGAGAGAGAGGAAGAGAGAGAGGAGAGAGAGAGAGAGCGGAGAGAGAGAGAGAGAGAGAGCAGAGAACGAGCGGTGGCACACAAAGGATGGGGTGAGAACTCTTACTGATCGTTTATTTCTATTACTTGTTTTGTTATTTGTACATATTTTTAATCCGGAATATGTAAAATTTTTTAAAGAATGTCGACAGCCATAATATATAACTATATATATATCATATCATATATAATATATATATATACATTATACTAAATATATATATATATACTTATATATATATACTATATAATATATAATATTATATATAACTATAATATATATCATATATGTATATATTTAGAGTGGCCCTTATTCCTTGATTCTAGAAAATCATATGATGCATCTATCCGAATGTAGTTCCATGTTATATGAAAGTATTATTGTTCACCAAAAATTAAAACGATAAAATAATATTAAATGGTGGATCAAAAGCATAAATTACTTTTATTCATTGAAAGGTTTTCAAAAAAGTTAATTTAGTCAAAAATTCTTTAAAATTTCTTTCCGATTTGGACCAAATAAAGTGTAAAAGCCAGCATTCGGGGAGCTCTAAAACGTTTATTACGATCATTTTCTGCATCTCTATTCTCTATTCCGTCCCCAAGCTATGTTCAATTTGAGTTTTACCATTGCTTATAAAACATTTTTTTTTCCTTAAATAATTTTTCGCCCAAACATTTTTCTGTTAATTGAAGGAGGAAATAAACATTTTTTATTTAAATAATGTTTTTTGTTTTTTTTTATACCCAACAGTTTTGTAGTGACACTGTTCACGTGAAAAATAAAATGCTATTTTTATTTTTATTTTTTTAAATTGTTTCCCATGAACAGCGGCAAAACTGTTTGATATACAAGAACATTTATCTAATTAAAAAGCTATATCCACCCAATTATACAAATTCTAGAAATTTCATGTAGATTGGATAAACAGGTAAAAATGTTATGACCAAAAAATTATTTGAAACTTTTCACAAGCAACATAAGTCAAAGACAAATTAGATACGCAAAACATACGAGATTAACGTTTTAGAATTTTCCGAATGCTCCCTTTTGCACTTTGCTTGATTGAAATCTGATGAAATAATTAAAGGAATTAATGGTCAAATTAGCATTTTTGAAAACCTTCCAATGAATACCAACTTTACGACGTTTACTTACGAACCACTTAATATTATTATTTTATCACTGCTTTTTTTTTTTTTTTTTTTTTTTTTTATTATTTTTTTGGTTGGTGTGCAATAAAATGTTAAAAAAACGTAAAATCCTTAGGATGAATAAAAAAAATTCTATAATTTTTCCGATGTTTACCATAAGGGACTTTTTTAATGATTATATACTACTATAATATATATATATATATATATAATATACTAATATATATCATATATATATATATATATACTATATATACATTATATAGTATATCTATATACTATACTAATATATATAGTATATATAAATATATATATGTATTATATATATATTAATATTCTGTGTATTTTTATATATATATTTATAGTATATATTTATATATATTATATATATTTACTTTCTAAGATATATTTAATAATATACTACTATATTACTATGACATATATATATATTATATATATATATATATACTAGTATATATGATGGATACTAATTTTACCGGCAAACCCTGGGATCTGACTAAACACACTGTGCTGGGCAAATCATGTTTAATGAACATGGGTCGGAAAATGCAGGGTTAAGGATATATAGCCCCCACACTCCCCATTGTGGAGGTAAGATGAAAACATACTGAAAGACTAAAATATTAGTATTTATTTATTGCATACAGAGTAACCATAGATAGTTCAACATCTCAGTCCAAATCATAGTAGGTGTTCAAAATGCGACCCCTCCGATGCGATGCAAGCTTCTACACGTCTCATCATGGAGTGACGCACTTTTTGGAGTGTTCCCACGTGCTCTCGGATATGGTCAAAACCGTTGTGGATACTTTGCCGGAGGGCTCCAACGTCGAGGATAGGGTCCCTATACATCAGTGTCATTAGGTGACCCCTTAAATAATAATCTAAAAAATTGAAGTCGAAGGATCGTGAAGGACATGCAACGGGACCTACCCGACCAATCCACCGATTTGAGTATATCTTGTCGAGATACCTGCGAAAAGGCAGCGCAAAGTAGACAGGGGCCCCGTCATGTATAAACCATACACCTCTGCGGACACCTTCGAGGAGGTTCGGCCATAGTTCCCAAACGAAATGCAGGTATGCCTAACCGTTTAGATGCTCTCGTAGGAAATATGAACCGATAATGTTGTCACGTATCAAAGCAGCCCACACGTTACACCGTAATCTGCACTAGTGCCTGCCCTGTGTAATGCCATGGGGATTGTCGGGCGCACCTTGGTGGATATTATGGAAATTTATAACATCATCTCGACCGAAGGAAGCTTCATCCGTGCAGAGGATCCATCATGACGCCACATCGTTCTCCTACATCTGGCTCAGAAACCAGTGGCAGAATGCTACACGCGGTGTATAATCATTTGGCAAGAGACTCTATATGCGCTGTAAATGATAGGAGTTTTACCATCATCGCGCACAGCATTTTCCAATACGGTCTGATGAGACATACCATGACTACAGGGAAGGATTCTGGAGCAATGTGCTGGAGAATAGCGCCCCCTCGCTAATTTATACGAACAACACGGGGTCTTTCACGGTCAGCTGTTGGGGAATATCAGGCGTCCGCTTTCAATCACCCTGCGAAGGATAAAGGCGAAGGAAGATACATCCGTCTCCGCCGTTACCAAGCATTCTACAGTACTGCCAAATATATCAGCACAATTTTACAGATGGG
Source organism: Trachelipus rathkii (assembly GCA_015478945.1). NCBI lineage: Eukaryota > Metazoa > Arthropoda > Malacostraca > Isopoda > Trachelipodidae > Trachelipus > Trachelipus rathkii. Next base: position 4,996 of record JABUQX010122356.1, on the reverse strand, counting down.
AATATCGAGGGGACACATGCCTACATTATGCTCGCCCATCCTATAATTTCAACGTACCACGTAGGGTGGGTACCTGTGTTACCTCTGTGACTGCACATTTCCCGACATATGTTCATTAACCATGATATCAGGGTTTGCTGGTATAATTAGCATCTACCTTGTGATATATATATATATATATATATATAGCATATATATGTTATATATATATATATATATATATATATATATATATATATATATATATATATATATATATATCGTATATATATATATATATATATATATATATATATATATATATATATATATATATATATATAGTTTTAATACATCACTGACATGTCTAAACCTTCAATTTTTCTTTAACTGTATCTCAGCGTTTAAATACTTTTCAAAGTCCATTTCTCTTAAGATGAAAAGCTTTTGAGAAAAAGAAATATTTATTTTTGAATCGCATTTAGAGAGAGAGAGAGAGAGAGAGAGAGAGAGAGGAGAGAGAGAGAGAGAGAGAGAGAGAGAGAGAGAGAGAGAGAGAGAGAATAAACTTTCGAAAGAATAAAAAATCATTTGTTTTAAGAATAGGGGAAGAGATTTCTAAACATTGATATTCTCTAATTTTTATATTTTTACTTTTAATCATTATACATTTATTATATAAATTTACTTTGTTTATTGGATTTTGGTTGGTCAGTGTTACGTACACACACACACACATTCATACCACACATTCATACACACACACATACACAAATATTGTTTTCTTACTTATTTGGCTACGGTTTCGTTAAGATTAAAAAGAGTCTGTTTGAACAGATATTTTAGGAATTATTCCTACGTGAAATATACTTAACAAATCATTTTCAAACTCACGAGCTCTTGCACACCCACAAACAAACATATATATATAAATATATATATATAAACATATATATATAAATATATATATATATATATATAATATATATATATATATATATATATATATATATATATATATATATATATATTATATATATATATATATATATATATATATATATATATATATATATATATATATATATATATATATATATATATATATATATATATATATATATATATATATATATGCTGTGTAGTTTACTATTTACTTGAAACATCCTTAAGAATAATTTTTATTTCAATTTCTTTTTCTCCTCCTTTTTCCAATTTCGTTGTTTTTGCACGTAAGGAGCCGATAACACTATTTTGCCGGGTTCCAACTCCGAAAATAAACTATTTTGAAATTTATATTTCTTCAACTCCGCCCCCGAATGCCTTCATTTTATAGTAAGAAACTTTTTTTTTTTCCCTCTGGCTACGGTTCCCGGCACCCTACCCCCTACCCCGGTCCATGGCACTCGGCTCCCGACTTCCAACTATCGGCCCCTGACAGATACTAGCTCTCGACTCCCAGCTTTCGGCTTCCGATTCTGCCTCGACCCCGACCCCGACCCCGGCTCCCGGTTCTGGTCTGTGGGCCCGCCCGCCCGGCTCCCCGGCTCCCGGCCCTGCCCCCGGCCTCGGCTCCTGACCCCGGCTCCCGACTGTAGTAACGCAGCTTCGGTTTTATGTTTAATCTGTTGAAAACACAGTCTTAAAAGTTTGTCCAATATTAAAAATAATTATACATTTATAATTTATAATAATTATAATTTTTATAAATTATAATATTTATAATTTATAATAATTATAATTTTTAAATGTTCTGTTGTTTGATCATATCCATGTCCTCGTATTCAGATATCATATGGAACATCCGGATTCTTCATAAAATATACTGAGCCTATTAGTGAAGATTGGCAAACGGGTTTGATAAATATTATTATATCCGAAATATTTTCATAAAATTCACCATCCATTTCGGCATCCGCATCCTCTTCACCATAAATATCTGCATCCGCCTAATGTGAAAGATAAACTTCTACATGCATGTTTCAAATCTATCCTTTCAAACGTCATTAATGATAATAATAATAATAATAATAATAATAATAATAATAATAATAATAATAATAATAATAATAATAATAATAATAAAATAACAAAATTAATATTATTATTATTATTATTATTATTATTATTATTATTATTATTATTATTATTATTATTATTATTATTATTATTATTATTATTATTATTATTATTATTATTATTATTATTATTATTATTATTATTATTATTATTATTATTATTATTATTATTATTATTATTATTATTATTATTATTATTATTGACATATTATTATTATTATTGATGCACATTTATTATAAACCTTTAAAAGTTCTTTTATTTTCTGAAGAAATTTTATTAAGGACTATTCGAGAATAAAAAGAAGTTAAAACTTTTAATATTATACCAATATTTCGCCTGCATACTTCAGGCATGATCACGGTTAACTAACTATTTATAATGCAGTTTACAAATAATAAATTTCAAAATATAAAAATCAAAAATTATTTTACATTAATT
>JABUQX010122355.1:0-10564 GCA_015478945.1 Trachelipus rathkii | reverse complement strand
TCGCGATCAACCATCCTATGAAATCTATTTGATCTATGATCAGGTCAACATTTCAGAGTATCATCGGGAAAAAACATAGCCATAAAAATAATGTTCTTATTACTAACAACGAATAGATGCTAACGTAACAAAGTCTTCACCATTAATAAAGCTAACATAACAATACCTGAACTAAGAAAATAATGTACACGACAAACCTAACACACCTACGCACGAAATAAACTACTAGCATTAACAAAGTATCCACACTTAACAACAGAAAGTAATAACATAGCATACAAAAAAAACGTAACATTCATACTTGTCAAGCATATCTCTAACAATATCAATGTTAATTTTCATTTAACGTGGGTAATATTTAACAAAATGTTCATCATAATCTTACCAAAGTACAAACGAACCATACGATTATATGCTAACTAACAAAGTTTTCATATAAACATTAATTAATATTTAACAAAAAAATTATCATACCCTTACCTAACTATAATTCCCAAGAAATAATTGCAAACATAACAAACAAAGTTATAATCCAAAACATAACATAAATAAGTTCTCTAATAAAATATCAGAGGAAAGTGTAATAATTACTGGATCCTAAAAGCAGTGCTTCTATGAACAACTCGGGGAAGGTAAAATCAGTAAATCAGACCCCCACCTCACGCCCTTTCCATGAATCTGGGTTGATCTATTTGATCAAAAGTGCTTAATTGATCGAGTATATAATTTTGGAGAAATAACGATAACATATAATAGATAAGTTTTCATTGATAATACAAGCGACGCAGGCGGAATAAGGCTTGTGAGTTTACAAGCACGGGTTTAACAAAAGCAACGGTTATACATCCCAACATCAACATAACAACGTCGTGGAGAAGCCTGGAACTAAGGGAAAGGTTAAATTAGCCATTCGAACGCGAACGGAGCCCAAGCCCAAGAACCATACCCTCTCCACGCGTCTATGAAAACTAATCTGTCCATAACACGATCTCCAAGCAAGACACCTGTTCCGTTTACTTACTCACCGAGATAATCTAAACAGGACATACAAATGTCTCAATGATCCTTACTTTTCCAAAACATCACAGGTAAGATAATCATCAACAGCTAAAGCGCAAGCTCTATTATCTAAGCGAGAAGATTCTTGTAAGAAAATGGTGTCCAAGTGATATCAAAGGATACGCAGACAATCTTAACATATAAATTGAAGTATACTAACAGATGTCAAATGAATCGGTGCTATCAAAAGGTTACATCATCTTTGAATTAATGAATAAAACGGTGAAACATTTAGCGCCAAAAATGTCTCTGAGATTCAAACTTCACTCAAAAATAAAACCTAGAGTTTTTGATCATACAGATCAACGAATTAACGCTACATAATATTCCTGAACTAAAAACATATAGTTACCATAACATACCTGACATACATTAAGCGTAAAAAACCTATCGACGTTGATTAAACAAAGGTTATAGCATCTCAGCGTTTACTATAGACAAACTGGGTTGAGTTTGGCAACAGCGCATACATACACAAGACCGATATGTCAAACTGTAAGCTTTCATATTATTATTTATATGTATTATTATTATTATTATTATTTATTTTATTATTATTATTATTATTTATTATTATTATTATTATTATTTATTATTATTATTATTATTATTATTATTATATTATTATTATATTATATTATTATTATTATTATTATATTTATTATATTATTATATATTATTAGAATTATTATTATTATTATTATTATTATTATTATTTTACTATTATATTATATTATTATTATTATATTCATTATTAATTTAATTATATTATTATTATTATTATTAGGAGTAGTAGAGTAGTAGTAGTAGAAGTAGTAGTATGAGTAGTAGTAGTAGTAGTAGTAGTAGTTAGTAGTAGTGAGTAGTAGTTTAGTAGAGTAGTAGCTAGTGTAGTAATATGTTAATATCATAACAAAGGTTGTATAAATATCTGTAAAGCTAACAAATGGCACCTCACAGAACTAAGAAACAGATATCATTAACCTTTAGAGCGTCCACGAACATTTAATTACAGTCACTAGTGTGAAACAGAATTACACTGCTTGATATTCAGAAACAGAGTGAACATATCACGCCAGCCAATCAGATCATCAGAAGAGTAAGAGAGCGTGCCAACATATGACACCTGCACTTATAACAAGGAAAGAACTAAACTGATCAATATATAGTCTACTCCACGAGATTGGGTGTATTTCTACAAATGACACAGGTGCTTCAGTTAGGCTACACTGTAGGCTCTATCATTAGGGATACTTCATTTTATACAATAAGACTTGCTCACGAAATATGCCGCATCAACTGCATCATATCTAATTCAATCTGTTATATCAGTTAATGACCAAAATGAAAATATTTTCAGTAAACGAGCCTCTTACTACAAATGGCGAGTGGAGTAATCACTCCCAGCAGTATGAGTGCCAGACTGACATGTACCCATCTTGTCTGTACCCCGAAGGGGTGTAAGCGTTAAGGGAAGAGGGCCTTACCGATCTGCACCTAACGATTTAGTGAATAGAGAACTTAATTGTGATAGTTTACTATCTGTGACTCTATCAGTCCCGCAAGGGTGAGGTAAAACATTAGACATATTTTTACGTTAATAAATATGATTTTTTAGAACAAATAAAATAAAAGTTTTATGCAAAATATGACTTGAATCATATTGAATCAATAGAGATCAATAGATCAATAGATCACGGGTGGGGGGGAAGGGGGGGTTGGGTTTGCGTAGTTTGATTTGAATGAATATTGGTTACTTATTTAGGGTAATAAAGTTTAGACTTTGTTAGTGTAATAAAATAGGTAGACTTTGCTGGTGTAATGAAATTGGTAAACTTATACAAAATATCTGACTTGCAATTGCAACTAAATCAATATATCAAGAAGCATATATGAGGGGTGGATGATAGATAGGTGCTTATGAGAGTGGTTTTATATGCTGATTTCATGCTTTAGTTATGGGTTTAGTAGCGTTTGTAAAAAAAGGAAAGATTCTATTAAACATGAAACATATAAATACAGATGAAAAGCAATATTTTTTTAGTTAAAAAACTTATTGCCAAGTTAAAATCTAAAACATAAAAGATAAAAAAATAAATGAAAAATAATAAAAATTTTGAAATAAATAAAAAATTTAAATTGAAAAGGGGAAAATTTTTAATCATATAGGCATAATGTTTCCTGAAATCAATTTGATAATGTACAATGAGGCTTTGAACAAATCAATGAATTTTAAATGTTGTATCGTGTGCCACTCTATTCTCACGAAAACGGCAGATTTGAAAATAGTTAAATGTCAGTCTGAGGCTAAATGTATGTATTTACTAACCCTGTAGCACCGTACCGGCTTCAAGCACCGGCATGCCGTTATCAACTCTGTTCCCTTCTCAGTCTCCTTTCTTATCTCCTTCGTGTCTTTCTTCTCCTATTCTTTAATTCTAGTCCTCCTCCATTCTTCTTCTGTATTTGTGTTCCATGATTTCTTCGGAGAACCCCCTCTAGGGGTCCTCCTGACACCCTTTACGAGCTTTCAACCTTCAAATTCGAGTTTCTACACCTTATAAAATATATTTGAACAATTATGGGACTAAATGAATATTTATTAACTCAGCACCGCAACTCCGCTCCTAGCACCGGTGCAAGTTGGTCAGAATCCGGACTCGCTCTCCGACTCAGACTCCTGTCCGACTCCGGAACCTTCTCCACGATTTCAGAGCTCTACGATTCAGTTTCCCCGTTTTTAGGGGGCAGGCATTCCCCCTATCGGGTGGGTAGCATGGCAACGTAATCTCGTCTGCCTACGAAGAGGTTACGTCACCCCTATGGGGTGTGTCAAGAGTTATGCAGGGGAAACGATACCAAATGGCTAGCAAACTCTCCGTTACTAGTGATCGAGTTGCGGTGCGGTTGCGGTGCGGTGCTCGGGTGATGGAGCGCTTGTCGGTTTGGACCGGTCCTTGCGGGGCCATTTACGACTAATATTATACTATAAATATGTATGATTATTATATATATATAGATATAGTAGAGTATAGGATAATAATATATATATAAACTATATATATATGTAGTAATATATATATAAATAAAATAATATATAATAAAATATATATAATATATATATTATATTATATAATATATAAATATATAATATATATATATTATAATTTTATTAAATTATTATATATAATAATATAATATATATTATATATATATAATATAGTAATATATAATATAGGATTACTATATATTATATAATTATATTTATTATATATAATATATAAATATATCGATATTTAAATAAAGGATAATTAAAATATTTATTAACTTATTATTATTATAGTATAACTAAATATATTATATAATACTATAATATATATATAATATATAATTCTATATATATATAATATATACGGTAGCTCACCCGCGTCCCAACCGAACAGCCCCACCTTACATTGGTTATAATAGTATATTTATATATATATATATTATATAATATATATGTTTCATCATAGGAATATATATATATATATAATATTATATATAAATAGAATATATATATATATATTCATACTATATTATATATACTACCTATATATATACTATATAAAAACCAATATATATATGATATTTCACATATCGTGTATAATATATTATATACCGTAATAATATATATATAATAATATTATAATAATAGACTATATATAGATAATATTATATATATATATATTATCTAATTTATTATTTATTTATTTAAAATTTACTCGTGTCTTCCTATTTATTTAATCCAAGATTATCTTTATTTTTATTTATGTTTTAATATTGTTTTTTTATTTTTTTCATTATTTTTTATTTTATTTATTTATTTTTTATTATTTATTTATTTATTTTTTTATTTATGATTATTTATTTTTCTTTTATATTTATTGCTTATTGATTATTTACTTTTATCTTTATTTATTTTTATACATTCATTCCATTTAAGTCTATTTTCTAATTTATATAACAAGGTATTTGTTTAATCCAAAACTGATATTTATTTAATTTATTATTATTTATTTTATTGTTTCGAAAAAAAATACTTCCCGTTTTTTTTCCTCGGTGTAAGTAGGGGGAGAGAGGGAAATAAAAAATAGATTGGAATGAGAAAAATATTTCCCACGGTTTTCGGTCTTTCTTGCTTATTCCCAATATTAACACTCGTATACTATAGTATATATATATAATATATATATTATTATTATATTTAATATATAATATATATATATATTAAGTATTATTTATATAGTATAGTATAGATATATTAAGGAAATCGTGACTATATATATCTATATTATTTACAGCAGATAACCACGCTATCGCTCACGGCAAGAGCACAGGTAATCAAGGAGGGCAGGTGTACTCATTTAACTCCGAGCAGGACGGAGCCAAGCCAAGGGGAGAACACTCACTTCTCATACGCCGCACAGTTGCGAACCTGGGACTCCTCGCTTTGTTTGGCCGAGTGCTCTACCACTGAGCTATGTTAAATTAAGCTATCACCAGTATTTATAAAAATACAAAAAAAAAATTTAAAAATATACACATATAATACATATATATAAAATTATTAAATTACCAATCGATTATCATTACTACCTGTTTACCATTACTCATCACTGTCATTGACTATCACTACCATCACTTTATTATTATCATTATTACCATTATGGTTATCAACACTATCATTAATGACATCATACAATTATTATCATTACCATCACTGCCACTCACCATTATTATTATGATTACTATAATTAAATTAACACCACTATCAACTATTATACATATTATCACTATAATATCATCATCACCTATACTACTTAAAAAACCACTATCACCAATTAATTGTACTGACACCAATTAAAATAATAACACTATCAATTAATAAGAACCACTACCCACTACAAAGATTAATCATTATCACTAGAGGTAAATGTCCAAGATCTCTAGCAACCATATGTTAAGCAGCACTCGATCTTATTGACCAAGAAAATGAAGCAGATTCTTAGAGGCGCGTCACGACACAGTTTACATTCCTATCCTAAATCATATTTCAGTTGATCATTTATTATTACGTTGAGCCATTATTCATAATTCAAATTTCTCAAAAAGGTTTACAATTCCAACTTTTATTCGCTTCACCGAGCAGAGAGAATGCAGCATTAATTTTAATAATATTATAAAAAATCTTTTAAGAAAATAAATTAAATCATGAAGGTAAAAATTATTACATGAAAAAAAAAATTATAGTCTATGACACAACAGTCGATATTCATCTTCATTCTACCCTCAAAGCCTTCTCCGACGTTATTCCGTGAAAAACAATCAACCTCTTTCAGCCTCTTCTGATAATCCATTCTTCTCATTTCTTATATATATTATATATATCATTTTATTCCCTTTATCATATGAGATATCAAACATATTTAACCTATTTATATGGTCACTATTACTCTCGAATTTAATATTAGATATATAAGTATTAGTAATACATATTTAACCTATTTATATGGTCACTATATCTCTATAAGTATTATATATATGATAGAATGATATCTTCGATATTATGTATATATATATACTATATATCATATATAGTATAATATAATTATAATATATATATATATATATAGTATAGTATATAGAATATATAATACTAAATTGTGACAATTATATATATTGAGAAAATTAAGAGATATATATATATTATATATATAAAGAAAGTATATATATATATATATAGGTACTCGTATAAGATTATATATATATATATATTAATACTACTGTAATACGTCTCAGATGAGCCTAAAATGCGTATATATTTATATATATTTATATATAATTTATAATCGGAGCAAGTTGTTTTCTCAACTCTCCATTGGATTTGGAAAGTAAATAATTTTATTTATTGGTATTTGCATAAATACCAGTTATGTGAACTTCCTTTGAAGAAAATATTATGTATTTTTCAACAAGATTTAATAAAGTGATAATCAACATGTGCTGATTTTTATGTTTTTTTTTAAGATGTGTATTTCGTTAATCTTTAATTTTGTTAAAAACTATTATAGCTTTATGTATATCTAGTTGCAGTTAGGTTTTAGGAGATATATATACATTTTAGATATTACACCTATATATTTTTACAACTGCATCTCACTGTTAATATTTAAGTCTTATAGTTACATTTATTTTTGTTTTTTCTTTCCTTTATAGTTTTTTTTAGGTATTTCATTTGTCATTTTTTATTTCTCTTTATTTTTAAACGTTCTTCCAATAAATTTTATAAACTGTTTATATCTCTCGAAACAGCTTAAAAGTGAAAGTTTTCTATCATTAAGCACGTGGTTAATAAACTTGATTTTTGATTCTATTAAATAAGTTAAATATGTTATCTGTGTGTGTGATACTTGGTAACTTTGTGGCTAGTTTGTGAATGCGGAGTTAGCCGTAGTGGGTCGCAGAGTGGAAAGAACTGGGAGTAGAGGTGGGTTTTCTATGGACTTTGCTAAGTTACGCTGGTCAACGTGTGCTAACTTTAGAATCTTGTGAAGCATTTACCTCCTTAAGCTCTCGTCCAAACATTTACTTCTGGCTGAGACTTCAGCCTAAACCAGGGATCCTTCTCTAAATAACCTAAAAATCGTATAACCAATTAAACTTGGTTTTAAAAACTTCCGACTGAATGGTGGAAACTTTCTTTTATATAAATATAGCCATTCCTGTAACACATCTAGAAAATCTTGAATCTCCTAATTTCGATGTTCTATGGCTTAAAATCTGTCTTTATGCTGCAACCATTATCTTGTGTTTCTGCTACAGATTCCCAAAGTTTCCAGTTCTTTTTGATATATCTTATAACCTCTAAACGAAACTGTTGAAGTGTTAGATCTTTTCATCAAATGCTGGATCCTCTCATTCAGGACGATTTTCAACGTACATTCACTGAATGATTTGGCTTCCTCTCCTACTGACACAGGTGGGGAGAGGGGCTAAATTATTCAATATTCTTAACGAATGAATTTTAATAGTAAAAAGTGTAAGGTTCTTCACCTAGGTTACTCAAATAAAAGTTTTAACTACGATATGAATGGGGATTGGCTTGAGTCTGTGGACCAAGAAAAAGATTTAGGTGTGATTATAAGCAGTAATTTGAATGTAGCTAGTCAGTGTTTGGAACGCTAAGAAATAAAGCTAATAGAATCTGGGCATAATAATCGCATGGTTGTTACAAGAGCAAGGAAGTAATAGTAAACTGTATAATAGCTATGTTTAGGCCAGTATTAGAGTATTGTGCCAAGTTTGGGCCCCTTATTTTAAAGAAAGACTTAGATATGCTCGAGAGAGTGCAACGTAGAGCACAAGGTGATTTCTGGTTGAGGGTAAGCGCTATGAGGAGAAGGCTGAAGGAGTTAGGAATGTTTTTCTGTAGAAAGGCGATTTCTCAGGGGAGACATGATACAAGTCTACAAAATATTTAGCATCTAGTTGATAATACAGAGACAAATAAATTTTTCATAGTAGAACATGGACAGGTGACCAGGGGGCATAATGAGAAAATTAAGAAAGAAAGCATGCATCTTGATATAAGAAGAGCATGCATTCAGTAATTGGTTGTTAATTTTGGATAGTCTGCCCAGCAGGAGTTGTTTATGTGACCTCGATGCACATTTAAGAAGGGGTTAGCTTCGTTATGGATTGGGGTTGGGTATCATATAATATATTGACGAAGCCAAATTGGCGGGTTTTTAGTTATATTAGTTATTAATGTTAGATGGCATGTGTGACCATAACTTAGTTATTAATGCATGTGGATGGTTTCGGTATCATATATATATATATATATCATCATTAGTTTGACTAGCCCACCATTGGTGATTTGTAAGTTAACAACAATTTGGACAAGCCCTAGGTGCTTTGTGGATTTGCATGAAGATGTTGACTCTAGTTGATTTGGACAGTCTCGATAGCCATGTGGCTTCTTACTGTCTCCATATTCTTAATGTCTTAATGTCTTAATGTCTTAATGATTTGAAATAGTTGCTTAGGGAACCTACTCATATTCCGGATCGGCCTAACCACGCTTGACCTATGCTTCACCTTTATCCCTTTTCGTTAAAATTCTACCACTTTCCTCATATTGGTCATTCTGACCACAACCTCTTAAGTATAACACTTTATTTCCCTACCCTAAACAAACTTTCTGGCACTTTAATCAGTCTAAATTAGGGGTATTGCGTCTCCTCTTTCTGGCTACGTTGGAATGAATAATGTTTTGGGTCACGGAGGACGCCTCTGTGTCATCTCATCACAAAAATGATGCGCAGGTTCATTCTATCTTCAAATAAATTATTTTCTCTCCAAAATCCATGGTTCGATGACTCTTGTTTTCGTGTCATTCAGAAGCAAGACAATGCACACCGGGAGTGGAAAAGGTTTCGTTCTCCTATCACTCTTTATATATATATATATATATATATATATATATTATATATATATATATATATATATATATATATTATATATATTATATATATATATATATATATATATATATAAATATAAATAATATATATATATATATATATATATATATATATATATATATATATATATATATATATATATATATATATAATATCTATATTTATTTATTATTTATTATATATATATATATACATATATATATATATATATATATATATATATATATATAGTATAGTATATATATAATATATATATTCTCCTATCTCTCTTTACTATATATAATATATATATAATATATAATATATAATATAGTACTTAACTATTATTGATTTTATATGCAAGGGCTATTATTATTATTATTATTATTATTATTATTATTATTATTATTATTATTATTATTATTATTATTATTATTATTATTATTATTATTATTATTATTATTATTATTATTATTATTATCCAAATTTACGGCTTCAAGCTGTGGCTGGTGTTTCTACTCTCTTTATAAAAAAATACCTTGACTGGGATCGAACTCGAGACCTCTGCACCTTCACAGTTGGTTATACTAACCACTAGAATAGAATACACTACCAAATTAAAAATTTAGAACTTGTACTCTATTTCATAGTATTCTGTTTTTAATAGAATTTAAAATAATTCCTTTAATATTCATTTCATGAGCAAAATGCATAGAGGCAAATTTATTGATTTTATAATTCTCTATAAAATTGTGTCTGTAAAAATTTCTACAGGGTGGCTATTTTTTAATGTAAATCCTCATAACGTTTTATATATTATTTTTATGGAAAATTTACATAAAAGCAAAATTATAGATATTTAGATTTCGAAGGATACGAGTGCCAGACCATTTTTTTTACCTGAAAATTTATTAAGTTCCTTTAACGTTTAATTTTCTTTGTCTCCTGAAATAATAAAAAGAGTAGTAAAAGTAGTAGGGAAAACTGCCGAGCGAGCG
>JABUQX010122354.1:0-27163 GCA_015478945.1 Trachelipus rathkii | reverse complement strand
TCAACACCCTTGGTACCCTTTTCATGCAGTCAAACGGCCTTATCATTCTTCTCAGTTAAGAATAAGTATCAATGATCTTTGAACCGTAGTATTTAAGGATAGAATGTCAGCAGCCTCTTCACACGTCTTATCCATTCTTCTTCCACTCTTCTGATGACAGAATTAACCACCTTTGATCACATTCTTTCTTCATGAATTTAATTGGCAATGGTAAAGGACTGACTTCCTTTATCAATTCTCACCACATCTTTAATTGGGTAACACTCAAACGCCATGTATCGTAACATGTTGCCCATTAATCCTAATAATGAACTGGTTTTTCCTACTCTGGTGGAAAATATTCTTTAACCTAGTATTATTAACACCAAAAGCTAATATATATATATATATATATATATATATATATATATATATATATATATATATATATATATATATATATATATATGCATATATATATATATATATATATATATATATATATATATATATATATATAGTCCATAAGGCAAAAAGAAATATGATAGGGAATCTACAACTACTACCGGGGTCTGAGCAGACGGGGGAACACAGGGGGACGTTTTCTCTACCATGTAGGAAAGGAGGGAAACCCCGTGACAGTCAAAATACTCAAAGAGCGGGGTCCTGAGACCCCTCCTCAGGGTATGGAAAACGTCCCTCTGTGTTCCCGTCTGCTCGAGCCCTAATTGCCGTAGTTTATTAGATTTTTTTCTTCAAAATGTACTTTTCCCTGTACACTGTTGGGTGAAGGAGAGTATATATTATATAGAGTATAGTTATATATATATATATATATATATATATATATATATATATATATATATATATATATATATATATATATATATATATATATATATATATATATATTTATATATTAGTTTTAAAAAATTAAAAGATTTGTAGCACTAGTTCCAATTTTATTTTCAAAGAACTAAAAGCACAATAGCAAGGGCCCAAAAAGGACACAAATAGCTGGAATGGAACTCTATTCATATCGGACACCAATATATTGTAGCATAATTAGTTCCAATTTTATTTTCAAAGGACTTAAAAGCACAATATAAGGGCCCAAAAAGACACAACAGTTGCTGAAATGGAACCTATTCATAATGGCTATCGCAATATATATATATATATATATATATATATATATATATATATATATATATATATATATATATATATATATATATATATATATATATATATATATATATATATATATATATATATATATATATATATATATATATGGTTATAATTGGTTTAAAACTACAACTCATATCTCAAAACCTACAATAGATACAGGGAAAAGGAATACATTGTTGAACTGGTAACATTTTAGTGGAAAATAAAAAAAAAAAAAAAAAAAAATATCTCAAAAATTCCTAAAACTTTAGGACTCTGCTTTCCAAAATTTTTATTAGAAATAAAAATAAATAAAATAAATAAATAAATAAATAAATAATAGTTGGCTATTTTTTTTTTTAGGAGTTAGGGAGCCATAGTATATATACATATTATTGTAGTTGTATTATATTAAATGTAGGCCTGAGCCGGGACGGGGGAACACAGGGGGACGTTTCTACCCCGTGTAGGGGCGGAGGAACCCCCAGCGACACCCAGCAACACCGATAAGCTGAGACCCTTCCCTGAGGGGGAATTAGTCCTAACCCGTAGTTCGGAAACAGAGAGACCCCGACTCCTGCCATCGGTGCGGTATACCCTTGTAATAGTAAAAAAAAAAAGCAAAATTTAATAGAAAGTCTATTTATTTTAACGAGTAACCAATAAAAGGTCTTTAAATAGGCTCTCTAATCATATTACTATAATTATTAACAATAATTTTTATTTTATTTTTTTTTTTTTACATTTTCCTATGTAAAATTTTACCAGGATTCCAAAAATGTATTCCTTTTCGCTGTAGCTATTGTAGTTTTTGAGATATATATTTTTTTTTTTTTTTTTTTTTTTTTTTTATATTTTCCGCACTAAAATTTTACAAGATTCCAACAATATATCTTTCCTGTATCTATTGTATTTTTTGAGATATATATTGTGTCTCTTATAGAGTCTGAATATATATATATATATATATATATATATATATATATATATATATATATATATATATATATATATATATATATATATATATATATATATATATATATATATATATATATATATATATATATATATATATACTGTAAAATTAAACATATGTGTAGCACTAGTTCCAATTTTATTTCCAAAGGAATAAAACCACAATATAAAGGCCCAAAAAAAGACACAACAGTTGAAATGGAACTCTATTCATAATGGGATACCAATTACGATATACGATACAGTGCTCAAGGGCATACGCAGAATTTTCGTTTGGGGGGGGGCAAAATAGATTGAAAATAAGTATTTTTCCAATATATATATATATACCTATACGTATAATATTAATATATGATATATATATTATATTATACTATATACTATATAATAAAGTTTATATTAATATAATTATATATATCATATATATACTATAATTAATGATAATATTAGTATATACTATATATATATATATATATATATTATATATGAATCGGGGGATGGCACTGGAAAAAATTTCAAATTGATTATTTACATCAACTTGATTTTTTCACTTGATTTTATCAAAATCTGATTTTTTTATTTGTTTTTTTTTTTTAATTTTTTAATTTATTTATTTACTTTTATTTATTTATTCTTTTGTATATTTAAATGAGCTTTAAACTCTCATAGAAATATCAATAATTCTTTTGAAATCTTTAAATAATATTTTAAATTTTTAATCTGAATGCAGTCTCGATTAGGCCCATCTGTTGGATGACGCAGCGCCTAGCCCTATTTTAATAAATGTTTATGCAAACCAAGTAAAATTTAAATATAAACACTATATTTTTTTTATTTCACAGTTAATTAATCCTTCCTGATAAAAAATAATACTATATCGAACTTAAAAAAAGTTTGTCTAGAAATTATATTTCGCAGAATGTCACGAATCTCAAAAAAATTCTAGAAAATAAAAAAAAAATAAATAAATAAATAAATAAATAAAAAAAAAAAAATATTTTTTTCTCAAAAAATCCAGAAAATCACGAACCCTGAAATGAATCAATTATGACCCTATAATGAATCAACACATGCTCTAAACTTAAATCTTTGGTAGCTTTATTTTCAACTATATTTTCAAAGTATTTTATGTATAAAGTCTTGAGATAACACAACCGTTGAAATGGAACTTTTGCCTAATGGGATACCAATCAATTACAATACTCTCCATAAGGAAATAAAACAATATTCAAATTTAATTATAAATAAATCAAACATTTGTTGAAAAAGGATGCTCATATTATATATATATATATATAATATACTATAATATATATATTATATATATATATATATTATATATAATTATATATATATATACTATTATATAATATTATTTCATTATATATATAAGTATATACTAGTAATATAATATTTATAGTATAGTATATAGTATATATATATATAGAGAGAGAGAGAGAGAGAGGAGCGAGAGAGACGAGAGAGAGTAGATTCCGTTTAATAACGGAACTTAGTTTTTTGAGAAACAGACAAGTGAACGGAACTCATACTTTTTCTTATGTAAACGCACCAATAACGTTCCGTTTACTTTTTAGTCCGTTACATTTTGTAGAACTTTCTCGACCTGGCATAGGCTCGTCTCCGACTACATCTTCGAGAGCGTCGAGTGATAGCCAATTGACCAACCCAGGATCAAGCTAAAAAATCCTTTATAATATATATATATATACCTATATCTACATACTATATATATATATATATATATACTATATAGACTATGTATAGTATATATATATATAGTATATATATATTATATCATATACTAATATATGTATATATATAGGGCCCTTCCTAAAATTCATTCTTTTTTAAACTTTTTTTTTGAATTATCTTATCAACTTCTCACAGAGACCTGGTTATATCTTTCTCATCCAAATATTGAGGTCCTCTACTTTGGGGGGATTTCAATGTACACAACACTGAAATGGTTGGGGTCCTCTCATACTGATTTAGGTGGGGAGGGGGCCGAATCATTCAGCATTCTCAACGATCTGGAGCAACTAATTAAAGAACCCACACACGTTCCGGATCGTCCCAACCAATTCTTGAACACACTTGACCTATGTTTCACCTAGTCCTTCTCTCTATAAATACACCACCTTCGCTCCTATTGGTAAATCTGACCACAACCTTATATCTCATAATTTTAATACTTTCTCTCCAACGCCTCCATCCGCTCTACGCGTTTTTCTGGCACTTTAATCGGGGCCGATTGGGTTGCCTGCGCTCGACTTCTACGCTAACTATTAATCGGAATGAACTGCTGTTGACTCTGAGGTACGGCTTCGGTTCTGCCCAATACGGTTGGCGAGCTGTAATCTGTGGATGAGGATGATCAGGTTCATTCCTTCTTCGACTAAAATTCTTTCTCTACTCATAACCATGGTTCGATCGTGCTTGTTCGTTCTGGCCATTCAGCTAGAGACAGTGCGTAATACGGGAGTGGTAAAAAACTTACGTCGGTTCTCTAATCACTCCTTGCTAATTTCTCATTCAGCTAAAAATCGGTTGCAGAGGATAGTATTCCGACGAGCATAGCGGGCTTTCATCAAAACGAAAGGGCGCTAACCTTCTAGGTTCTCCTACTGGCATCCTACTGACAAATATTTTCTGGCCTCTTGCCAAAATCTGTCTTTCCTCCTCTTATTCGATCTGATGGTTCGGTTGCTAATTCTCCAACTGAAAAAGGCCAATCCTCTTTGGTTTCCTATTTTCCTCTAACTCAACCTGGACGATTCTGGGCTTTCGTTCCTCCTCCTTCTCCTCTCAGGTGTTCCTATGCCTTTTACCTGTGATTAACATTTGAATCGTGTGCTGGACTCCTGAAATTCTATGGAACGTTAGGAAGGCGGTGGACCACCGGATGGCGTTCCTCCCCAATTTTGAAGGAATGTTGCCTTCCGTGCTACCCTCGCCCCTCGTTCAACTATATTTTCTAGGTCTCAATACTAACACTTTCCCTTCAGTGTTGAAGCGCGTACACGTCCAACACATTTCTCAACTCATTTTCAATTCTGCTCCCTCTCTTTTACTTCTAGAAATCTGGCCTCTAGTCTTTAATCTTTCCGGTATTTCTATTCTCGATGGATCCTGGATAGGATTCGGGTTGGGGTCGCCTCAACCTTGTGAAATTTAATTCTTTAAAAACTCAACTTCTACCAAATCTAAATCTCTCTAAAAACACCTTCACACTTTCCTATCTCTTTCGACGGTTCTTCGTATCTCTCCTGTTGACAATAAAGAACATCCTTGGCCTTAACACTAAACAAAAAAAATGGTCTTGGAAAATGACATCTTGTACTACCGAACTAGGGCGGGCTCAAAGGGAATGGGAGTCTGTTTAGACTGCGAGATTTTTCCTCTTCTCAGTTACTCCAGCCTATACAAGTTTCTCATCCGCCCTTGTATGGAGTACGTGCTCTCATATCTGGAGGGGGCTCTGGTCTCACCGGCTTTTGGACAGGTCGAGTCAAAAGCCAAAAGACTGCTATAAACTGTTTCCGTACTTTCTCCATTCTCTCTTGACCCTGTCTATCTTGCGGCGCCGATGCTGCGGGGCTTTATCTCTGTTCTAACTATAGGTACCGCACCCGAACAGTGCACGTAACCCACCCATCCGAGAAAGCAACAGGACCGACCACCATGACCACCACCCTTACGGCACCGCTCCCTCGCATTACACTAGGGGTCGCTGTGTCTGCGCGCGAGTTTTGTGTGGATATTGGTAACGCCAGGCTAGTTCGCTGCGGCTGTCTATCGTCTCTTTACCTGCCCACCTCGATTTCTGGTGGAATTTTGGTATTTGGACGGGTGTTCGGCGCGGGTTTCCTTCCGCCCCTCCCCCTACTGGGGTATTGGAAACGCCCGCCCCCTGTGTGTTCCCCGTCGGCTCGAGCCTCTAAATTGCCATGTAATACCTTACAAAGAATATATATATATAGTACACTATGTCCCAGCACCCTCCAACAAAATAGCCAATTTTTATGTTTAATTTTTTAATTTATATACATTTTCCATACACTGACAACAATCTTTACAAGGATGCATCCAAAATAACTTGTATTGTCAATCTTCCCTCTTTAGCTTTGTAGTTGTTCACAGTTTTTTTTTTTTTTTTTTTGTTTTTTTTTTTTTTTTTACAGTTTCCCCTTGGTAAAATGTGTTGCAGCAGCAGATACTCAGATTCCACGCAAATGGTATATCTCTTTTCGCGCGTAGTCTGCTTGTAGTTTTTTTGAGATCATGGATTGTGGCTCTTCTAGAAGCTGATATATATATATAGTTATAATAATATAAGTATAATATTATTATATATACTACTATATATATATATATATATATATATATAATATAATATACTACACCTATATATATATATATATAGTAATTTAATAGTATTATATTATAAATACGTATATATAGTATATAGGTATATATATATAGTTATTAATGAGTATATATATATATTAATATATGGTCAGCCTCTGGATTAGCCGTCATATGTATCTAAAAACTATTAATGCACAGCTTACAGTAACAACGGAATACATTGCTGGGAATGCTGTCCGAAAAGTGTAATAAAAAAAAAAAAAAAAAAAAAATAATTATCACAATTTTTGAAATATCCCAATAGCTACAGCGGGAAAAAAGAAATACATTTTTGGAATCCTGTGTAAAATTTCACATAGGAAAATGTTAAAAAAAAAAAAAAAAATATATTGTTAATAATTTAAGTAATATGATTAGAAGGACGTCGTTCCATATCTCTCAGACAGTACCTCTTCTTATTTGGTTTACTATCCGACTTCAAAATATAATAGGTACCTCTCTATTAAATTGGTTGCTTTTTTTTATTTTACTAAAGAACTACGCGCCCAAAGGCGGATACCCGTTACCGATGGCAGGAAGTCGTGGGCTCGCTGGCCTTCCGGGGAACTTACGAGTAGGACTAATTCCCCCATCCGGGGAGGGTCGTTCCGTGAACCCCCGCCATTTGGTATCTTGGGTGTCGCGTGACGGTCTCCTCCCGCCCTCTCTCCCTCACCGGGGTATGCGGTACACACTCCGTCCCTCCCTATGGTTCCCCGCTCGGCTCGAGCCCCCTAGTGTTCCGTATAAAGCAAAATTTAACTAGACAAGGACTCTACTTTATTTTATCGAAGAAACCGAATAAAAGGGTCGTCCTAAATAGGCCCTTCTAATCATATCGACTTTATAATTTATGAACCAATGAATTTTTTTTTATTTTTTTTTTTTTATACCAACTCTATTCCTTATGCTGAAATCAATTCTTTCACCAGCTGATTTTCCAAAAATGTTATAAATCCTTTTCGGCTGTATGCTATGTAGTTTTTAGATATATTTATCTAATATATATATCTTACTAATATATTATATACTATATATATATATATATATATAATATAATATATATAGTATACATATATATATATATATATATATATATATATATATATATATATATATATATAAAATATATATATATTCATCATAATATTCTTACATTTCAAGACCAGCATTGGTACTCAGCATTTCTTAGCAAATATGGGTAGTTCCGTTTTACTGATGTAGCCATTAGATAGTTTTTAAGGATACATTAGTCTTTTGCATAATTAGACGCTGCGCACTACACATATTATATATAATATATATATATTATATACTATACTACTATATATATATATATATATATTATACGATCATCAATATAGTATGACTATACTTAATATATATATACTATATATATATATACTATGATATATATACTATATATACTATACTACTAATACTATAACTGAAATATATTTATATTCCTTATATAGCATTTATAATATATAATACCTAACTATACTACTACTTAATAGTTTATTATTATATCTATGCTCCATATAGGCCCCTGTTGATGTTTTAAGACTCCTCAGTTCCTTGATTTTTTTGTTTTTTTTTAACATATTGCAGTATATGATACTAACAATTGAATTTCAGGGGTAACGGACATGCATCAAAAGTTCGACAATATTTTAAAGTAATTATTAAAAAAATCACTTTCATATTATCCTAACTAAAATTTTAAAAAATGGCCCGAATACTCTCGTAAAAGTAGCGACAACTTACAGAAAAACCAATTACATTATTGGAATCAGGCGTATAAAGCTATTACAAAAATGTAAAAAAACAAACAACAAAACAAAACAAGAATATTTTTTTTTCATAAATGCAAATATCTCGAGAAAGTTACGAAACATTACAGCAAAAAACCAACTTTTACATATTGGAATCAGCGTGTAAAGCTTCACTACAAAAATGTAAAAAACATTTTTGTTTTTTTTTTTTAAAAATTAAAAAAAATAAAAAAAAAAAATGTGGGGGCTCGAGCGACGGGGGACAGAGGCGGGGGGACGTTTCGGCACATATCCTGCGGGAGATACCCCGTAGGAGGGAGAGCGGACGGAGGATATCCACCCCCGACGACACCAAATCACCACGAAGAGCTTGGGGTTCGGATGAGCCCGACTCCCGGAGGGGGAGTGCCAACTCCGCCGCCACTAAACCCTATATGAGAACTAGCGCTTTCCCTACCCATGTCCCGTTCCCCCGCGAAGCGCCAGAGAGACCCGAACTCGCGGTGCCATTCTTGCAGTTACCCTTGGGTATTCCTTTAGTTAAAAAAAAAAAGAAAAAAACAATTAAAACTGACGGGTCGTAAAAACCTAACTGGTTACCTATATATTTTTGAATATGTTCCGTCACCCCTGTAAAATTGAGCACCCATGTTAGCGTAAGGCTCACTTCAATATTATATACACCTTGAGAAAATGGTATATGAACAAGAAAAAACCAAAACAACAAAGGAACTCGAAAGAGAAACTGACGGAGTCTTAAAACATAACAGGTCCTATTATATATACTATATATACTATACTACTAATATATACTTAATATACTATTATATATATATATTATATATTAATAATATACGCTATATATATATATTTATATATTTTATATAATTGATATTATATATATATATATATATTATATTATATATAACATGTCTTTTAGTTCTATCATATTATCATACTATTTCTTTAATAATTCAAATCAGTGGGCGTGGTCCTTTATTATTATTAGTATTCCCATTTATTATTAATTATGTATTAAATTATATATTACTTATCTTCATTATTTCATTATTATTATTATTACTTAGATATTTTTATGATTATTATTATTATTATGATTATTCTATTATTTATTCATTATTAGTCTTTCCACTTTAAATCCCATATTTTGGCACAAGTATTTCCTTCCCGCTACCCCCCTCTCTCCTCCGCCAAACCACTACCACGAATTAAAAAAATGCAATGCTTAAGATTACATTTCTTTTTATTAATATAATACAGTACAATAACATAAGCATTAATCTGATCTTGTATTTTTTTATTTCTTGTATACTAAATGAATAAATAAAGGATAGTTAATAAATAAAAAAATAATTATCATGACGTCATAAATACTCCCCATAGCCACGCGCGGTATACTCAGAGTCGGAAGCCATTATCATTATTTGCTTGTGCTTGTTTGATAGCAAAGGATTTCGTGCATAAAGTTTAATAACTTTGATTTTAAACAATTCAAAGATTAATGTGTATTTTCTAATTTTATTTCTACATTTACTCAACTGTAAGCATTTTTTCCATGTTCTATTTTTTAACAGTGAAATGTTTAGAATTTTATCACAATAAATGATGTTTCAGACCTAATCTATAGTATAGGCCTATATTTAAAGACAACTTTTCGAGATATTAGCCTAAATATTTTGGTTCTAATCATACTTAATATATATATATCATATTATATATACTATTAATAATATACGTATAGTATAGTATATATATATAGTATAATATAATATATATATATATAATATATATTATAATATATACATATTATATACTTATATATACTATATATATAGATATATAGTAATATATTTATACTTATGGACCACATTTTTTGGCGGCGGAGTAATCTTTTTAAATTGTAGTGTTAGTTTTACTTGCCAGGTAAATGTGTAAAAAGAATTAATTGAGTAGGCCCTATTTTTAAAAGTAGGCCTAAAACAATACCCAAATCTAAGGTTTTTGCTATAACTGTATGGCACAAGAGGCTCTCACAATTCCCTAATTTTTGCATTAAAATTATTTCACTGGTAATGGTTACCCAGAGGGTTGTCACCCGATTTTTATGAAAATCACAAAGAATATACTCTAAAAAAATAATAATGAAGGAATATATAAAATTAAATATTTCGGCGCTCTCTTTTGGAAAAATAGTTACAGCCTCTCAAAGTTGCTTAAAAATCCCATAGGAGACCTTTCTAATATTGATCGATACCAGGTTAGCGTCCCCTCATTTCAGGCCCTCTAAAGTCAGCTTAGATGATAAAGTCTGTTGTTAGGTATACACCAATCGGAGAAAATCTATGTAGAATTAACAAATCTTATCATAACCTGAACTAGGATGGCATTAAAACGAGCACGAGGCCCACTAATTTTTATTATAAGAAAGTCTATGGGAAAAACTTTAAACATTTCAGAGCTGAAACTTTTTTCCAAAAAGACTGCCGCGATTTCGTTGTCCCACTATTCTTTCCATTATTATTTTCTAAGAGGTAATATCCTTGTGATTTTCAACAAATAGATAAAAATTTTTTTGGTTTTTTTCTTTAGTAAATCCCCTATTTGGGAAAATTCAAAGCTTTGAGAGGCTTAACTTTCTTTTTCGCTCTAAGGGCATACTCCCCCGACGATCTTTCACTATTCTTTCATCTCATGAATTTTTTTTATAGTATATTCTGCTGGATTATTTTCATCAAACAATCCGGCTCCGTGACAACCCTCTGGGTAACAATTTACCCATCAAGTCAATATGTTCTATCTAGATCATTATATATTTGATGAAATTTACAATCATAACTAGACAAAATGGGTTTATAAAAAATCATGAAATTTTGGAGGCCTATTAGTTTTTTTATTTATATCTTTAAAAGAAATGTTTTAATACTTGAAATTAATAAGATAAATTTACATTACATTATAATAATTAAGCTCATAATTATTAAAAGCATAGCTAACACATACAACAGAATAATCTATTAGCTATAACAGACAAAATCACACTCACTCTCATGCTTTTACCACAAAAAACAATTCATTTTTGGCTAGAATTTCCAACATAGATGGAGCCGAAGCAGGGCTTGTTTATCAAGCGTGGATAACTTTTGGCATATAATCCATTTGGTTAGAAAATGCTTGTATCACAGTTTCCCCTGATCAAGTAATGAATCACCCAAAATTCGGATGCCACAACAAACTTAACAAAAACTCTCTTACTATAATATGCTATATATCTTAATATAATATATATAGTATACAATATTATATATATATTAGTATATATACGCTATATATATACTATATATATATATAATATATCATCATATAATATATCATATAAAGTTTATATATAGGTATTATATATATATATATATAAGATGTTACGTTTCTTAAGGAAGTAAAATAATCAGCTTTTTTGTGGGTACGGTATGTGGTTAATATGCCGATACTTGGCCAATACTTTCTTACTTTTTGCGCTCTCGCATCTCTCTCTCATGAGAAAGCTTTCAAAAAAGTCTCAAGAAATACCAAAGTTAGAAAAAAAGTTTATTTTTATTTTTTTATTTGAATGTCCTTTATATAATATTTTTTGATGCTGCTACAACTCAATTGCTTCATTTTTTTCTTCTCATCACATCATTCTACCTTGAGAGCTGTTCTTTGCAAATAGTGTTAAGCTTTTATAGAAATTTATTAAGGTCTGTTTAATGAGACTTCACACTGTGTAGGGCTACCTTTATACAATTTTTGAGTTTGAAGGTTTTAAATTTATCGAACAGTACTTATAACAAGACTTTATTAGACAATTAAGACCATTCAAGATATGTATAGAGAACACGTACAGAAAAGACTCCACATGGACCTATCGAGTACTCAGCTCCGCCATGTCAACCCACTTACCCAAACAATGCTCATGCAAATCCACAGGAAGGCATCCCTAGGGCTTGTCAAATCTGTGTGTCAAGCTACAAATACTTACCAAATTTGGGCTTAGTACAAAACGGTGACTCATGATATCCTATAGTATATTGATACACCCCAAACCATTCCACATGCATTAACGTATACTCGTCCACAGTTATGTGTCACACATGCCATCTGAACAGAGTAATAACTAAGCATTATAACTAAAACAAAACCCGCCAACTTTGGCTTTCGTCAATATATTATATGATACCCCAACCATCCATATACCAATCCCAACCCTTTCTTAAATGTGCAATCGAGTCACACATCTCGGAACACAACCCTCCTCTCGGCCAGACTTACTTCACAAAATTTACACAACCCTATTTAGCGAATCGGCCTCATGCCCTTTCTTATAACAAGATGGCAATGGCTTTCTTCTTAATTTTTATTATGCCCGCCCTGCTCACTCTGTCCATGTTGTCTAGCTATTGAAAATTTAATTGAGCGTTTTCTGTACTTAATTTCAACTAGATGTAACAATATTTTGTAGGACTTGGTATCAGTCCCTCTGAGAAATCGCTTTTCTACCAGAAAACGATACCTAACTCCACGTCATCTCTTCCCATAGTCCTCTTTACCCTCAAACCATGAAATCATCCTTGCTGCTCTACGCAGCACTCTCTCTAGCATATCTAAGTCTTTCTTTAAATAAGGGCCCAAACTTGGGCACAATAACTCTATTACTGGCCTAACATAGTCTTACTCTTATACCAGTACTTATTACTTCTTGCTCTCTGAAACACAACATTGCGATTTCATTTATGCCCAGCCATCTTATTAGCTTTTTTATTTGCTTCAACATTGATTAGCTACTTTTCAAATTACTGCTTATAATCACACCTAAACATCTTTTTCTTGGTCCACAGACTCTCAAGCCAATCCCCCACTTACATATCTCATAGTTAAAACTTTTATCACTTTGTTATATCGCAATCATATTGTTAATCAAGCTAACAAAAAAGCTAAAAAATTATAATCTCACGCCCATTTGCCAACTTATCTGCGTGCCCACCCCACTATAGTGCTTATCAAGATCATTTTGAATCTTTATGCCATCCTTCTACTACTGTTCTCGCATTAAACTGAATGCGCACTTTAATGCTCATTCTATCTCTGCAAACTAGTCACAACCTTTTGCATTTAACGGTCCTCGGTTCGCTAACTCATTCTGAATCTGCTGCATTCATAATTATGTACAGGATACATCAGGTGGCCCCTAACCCGATTCATGGCAGCAGCACCTCTCCTTACATAACATGTCAGCATACGTGACGCATACTTGTGCAGACGCACCAATACTGCACGATGGGTACGCGCACACCTTACCCTCTTCTCAGCCTCATCTTCTCTCATGATTAGAATGTTACTTAGTCCCTCACTCTTAGTCTCTGTACACACACTGTCTTCTTGCTGCAACTTATCCTACGCAGGCCACTCATGTCTAAGTGTACCAGCACCATATATCTGTGTATTACCCACTCCATTCTTCATCACGATTAACCCAACATTGCAATAAACTTATTTCATCAGTCCTTCATGTGGGAACGTTTATCATAAAAGCTTTACTTAAAGTCCCTAAAGCCTAGTCACGAATGCATATCAACTCCGGATCCTCCTCGGTCACATGCAGATCCAGTAAATGTATTCCATAAATTCTAACAGTTTGTTTTCTGACTAATGACCTACACCTGCTGGAACTACATGCCATTTGGGTACGAGACGCGGAGTCATACAAGTACCATATACGTTATATTCTTCTAAAACATATTTCAGTAACGTTTTCCAAGAACCTTTACATGACCAGAGATTGTTAAGCTAAACTGGCCTATAATTTCCCAAATCTTCCCTTTTACTACCTTCTTAACTACCAAAATCTTATTTACTACCTTTTATTGACAAGATGCATTACTAATATTTCCCAACAATATAAGTCAATGCTTAAGTATGCCAAAAAACATGCCTTACTTTGCATTTAAAAGGTACTTTGTTTCATCGTGTTTTTCTCTTGTGAATCGCTTTGGCTTCTCTTATCAAAATCCACATATAATTACCCATCATGCCACTATCCCAACGTCCCTGTTATCGCCCTTTCCATTGTCTGAATATCCTGGTGAAAGTCTTTCACCATGTTCTTTACTTACCATCCCTTAAAATTCTCTCCGGAAAAAAGTTCAGAATGCGAGTGTAAGATAACACACCTTTTAATGACGACTACGGCATCCCATTTTCTTTTTTTATAAAAACTCAAGAGCCCATTTTTTATTCAGCGTTTGTAAATTTGAATGATTTACAATTCCCTTTAAAAATCCCGTGAACCACATTTAAAGGAATGCACACCATGCTATTCATTTTCAAATTATGCTTCAATCTTTTCCTCAATTTCAAGGACTTGGGCATATTTATGCATGTTTCAATGAGCTCATCATCTTCATCAGAAAAAAAAGATAAAAAAAAGTACACCTTCAAAAAGACTATATATTATATATTATCTATATTGAGAATATTATTATATATTTACTCTACTCATATATATTACAATATATATATTATATATATATATATAGTAGTGCAATTAAAAATATTACTAGTATATATATATAGTAGCTGCTACTATTATATTTGAGGAAACATACCGTTTCTTGCTTTATATGTCATAGCCAATATTCATGTAAACAATTTTACCTTACAGGAAGGGATGGTGAAGGTATTAGGGTAGTTATTCATTATGAGACAACACCTGGGGTTCTGAATGATTGGGAATATCTGGGTACTGGAAGAGATCTGCCTTCCTTTACCTTTCCAGTATTTTCTGTAATATTACACCATGCAGACAATGTCAGTCATCATAGCGATTCGGCTTGGATCTCTCCAATAGTTTCTGCGAATAACCAAATGCATTGCTTTCTTGTTCCACTTAGCCAATCGCTTCTAGTGCGTTAGGTTTTTACAACCCACAAGTATAATGAGTCGCCCAATGCTTACTTAATCAACCAATAGGCCATTACCAATCAGTAGAGGCTTGTACGCTAGTCCGAATATTTGGTTCCCATTCACAATTTTTGAGTGGTGGAAAATGCTGCTTTAGGAACTAGCATAAAATATCCACACACATAAAAATGAAGACTGCAACGTTTGTACACTGTCCTACTTAACAATTTTATAAATGTTTATTATATTATTACAAGTTCTATGCTATCAGTATAGGCCTGCCATTTGCTTTCTTATAATTGATGTGATTTTTTTGGATGATGTGTGGTTTGGATGTTTGTGTTGGATCGTAATTAGGATATGATCTGATAGGAGAGAGTGAAAGGTTTGCCATGTAGTGCTTACATGAATTTTGAGGGAACAAAAGGTGTTGTCAGAGGAAGTTGTGTTCTGCTTATGTTGTGAAGGTACTTGTGTAGATTGGTTTCTGTTATTAAGAAAACTAAGAGAATGTAAATTATTTGAGTGTATTTCCTCTTGAAATAACAAGCAAATATCAGGTTATATTGTGTCAGAGGAGGTAGGTTTGGGAAATGATTGATTGGTATGTATTTTTATTGACCTGTATTTCTATTGATTGGTAAGTAGAAATTTGGTCATTGATAAAAAGAATTTGTTTGCATATATATATATATATATATATATATATATATATATATATGTATATATATAGATTATATATTATATATATATTAATATAAACTATATAGTAATATATATATATATATATATATATATATATATATAATTAATAATATATATATATATATATTATATATTTATATGATAATAAAATTATATATATATATATATAATATATATATATATATATATATATATATATATATATATATATATATATATATATATATATATATATATATACCGGTATATATATGGGTTGTGAAAAATTTTTTTTTTTTTTTTTTTTTTTTTTTTTTTTTTTATTAATTACCGATTCTTATGGTATTCATTAAAAGATGTTTAATTATACAGTA
This sequence comes from Trachelipus rathkii, assembly GCA_015478945.1. NCBI lineage: Eukaryota > Metazoa > Arthropoda > Malacostraca > Isopoda > Trachelipodidae > Trachelipus > Trachelipus rathkii. The sequence continues at coordinate 10,818 of JABUQX010122354.1, read as the reverse complement.
GTACCAATACCCCTTCTAGGCTTAAATATTGACTATTAATACAAAACTCTTTATATATTTACATATATATATATATATATACGTATATATATATATATATATATTATATATATATATACTAATATATAATATATATATATATATATATAATATATATAAATATATATATATATTATTATATATATATATATGATAATACTATATATATATAGATATATAATAATATATAATATATATAATAGAAGCCTTTATATAGAATATTGTTAATAATTTAGGTCTATTTCACCACCTATATAATTTACTTAATTTAAGCACAAATTTTCGTTTCTTTTCGAAACCTCATCAGGTGCTGGTAGTTGTAAGACTAAAATTAAATTTAATCTATTTAACAATAGAAATCTAAAAAGTAATTTAATATTTTAGATTTTAGATTTATAGAAAATAAGTGGAGCCTCAAAAATGTTATAGAGTGGGATTGATATTGATTTTTTCACCTTTTTGCCTATTATTAATTATTGGTGTTAAGGATTTAGTAGGATCAAGTAATTTTCTTCTGTGTAAATCTTTTGAAAGTATTAGAGGGGTCATGTTGTTAATGTCAAAAGTATGGTTATAAGTTGTGATCTATGTAATGTCAGGGCAGAATTTAATGAGTGTCATTAGTATAGGTAAATGGTCAGATTGTTATGTGTTGCGAATTAACAGATTCTACATAGGTTATTAAAATAGTACATGTATGTATTTCTCTGATGAATTTATAAGGAGTATGTTGATTCAATGAAGGCAAGGGATTTTATAAACACATTGGTGTATGTTAGTGGGTCGATTTATGTTGCGTCTAAGAATAGCTTTAAGGGGTAAATTTTCTGAAGAGGTGAGTTTAATATTATAATGGTAAAGAAAAATGACTATATTTTAATTATTTAAAGATGGAATTGTTAGAGTAAATGGGTAGAAAGTAATTGTTATATAGAAGTTATAATTGTGAGTATGACATAATAATTATTAAAAGTAATTGATGCCTTTAATGTAATTATAATTATTATTTTATTATTATATCTAATATTCATTAGGTATCCTTTTTAATTATTGATCTATGCTCCATACAGGTTTTGTTGTATAGTCTGGTTTTTATATGTGTTAGATTTTGTTGGTTAAGAATTTGTTGGATGATATGGTGTTTCGTTTCGAGGGACGAGGTTAGATGGAGTTGGTGTTATGGTTAAACAGAATGAATTGGGAGGGTAGAGATTTATATGAGACTCAAGGTTATAAGAATCATTACAAGGAATGGTAGGAATTATTAAATTAGAACTATCAATAGTGATATTCAATGTTAGGATGTATTAATAGATGTTGGAGAAATCAAATGAAGTATATTATGAATTGTTATTTAATGTTGGAAAGGAAAATAAGATTGACCAAAAAAAATAGTCATAACCACATAATCTAAATGTTACCAAGTACATTAAGTGAGTAATGATTGGTTAGGGATATATATGAATAAGAATTTCAAGTAAGCTTGTCTAATAAATTAGAATGTAGATCCTTAGGATAGTTCAGTGTTAGGCTGTATTCAGCCCATACTAGGACATGTAAATGATTTTCAGAAAAGTTTATTAAAATTCAAAAAGGTTGTGTTCTAGGGTAAGTAGAATAGGACAAGTGGTATAAAAAGTGGGAAAATGTCTTGTTTCTTAACTATAATGGTAATATTAAATTGTTTTTCATCAATTAAAATAACGTAGATAGTAGTAATGAAAGCGATTATGAATAGGGACAGGTATCGGAGTGAAGAGTGAAGCTATCCATCTAAAATCTTTAATACAATGGAGTGGGATAGTGGAATAGTGGTATTGATCTTTTGGTTTTTGCATGTTATAATAAAATCTTCAGATAATTTGGCTATATGGTTGTTATGTTATTTGAATAATAGTGATCCAACATAGAAGAGGGGAGAGTTATTAAGCTAGCCATTTGGATAATTTATTAATAGGAGACAGAATCTATGTTAGAGAATGGATAAGAAGGCAGAGATGGGATAAAGTAAGCGTATTAGGTTTAAATGGGTTAATTCTAGGAATTTCCATAGTAATTTGGTAAAGTGACAAAGGGAAAGGTTGCGAAACTTTTTAAATCATTGTAGCAGTATGATAGTGGAAACTTATGTTCTACGAAAGAATGTTTCTTTAGGTTTATGGTTAAACTTAATTTGATAATTTGAAAGAAAAGTTTTTTAATGAGTGAATATAGTAAATATATATTTAATATGAATGAATAAAAAAAAATACAGAATAAATAAATATTAGCATGAATAAATATTTATCAGGACTGATAAGAAATAAGTAAAAAAATACTGCATCTATATGTTAAGATAGTCAGTTTTTGCTAAGTATAAGTATTATTATTACATTTAGTTGGATATCTTACTATGTAATTTTGGGTATAGTAAGGTTACGTTAAGTATATAAAATAGTAGATAATAGTAGAAGCTGGATGTGTATATAAAATTTAAAGTAGTGAAGTAAGGTGTTTATAAAATGTTTTATTTCAGCGGAGTTGGTAAAATATTACTATATGTAAATTAAATTTGCACTTTCCGTAAGAAACAACAGAGAGTTGGTGAAATGAATTTCATTCTTTGAATTAGTTTGTATAGTTTTTATATTCAAAAGTTCCACAATTAAAAATTTTGATAAATTAATTTCCCAAATTTTGTTAGAGAAAATGATAGTCCGTTAGTCCAAAAACCTGATTTTTTGAATACACTCGATACAAATCGTGATTATTTATTTAAATGGAATATATGATATAAATTAAAAATTAGAAGTTATCTTAATGAGCCCAAAGACACTTATTAATAATAAATAGTATTTAAAATTTGTTTATAAGTTTTTATATTGTTTTTAACCGCACAATATGATGTATAAAATCTTTTCTCCTTGGATGTTCGTAAATTGAGTAATCGTAAGTAATGAGGGTTGTTCCTGAAGAATAAAATTATACGGCGATGACTACATGGTACAGAATTTGAAACGAGTACATTAACATTGTCCTCTTCTAGAAGCAGAGAATTAATTTCCTTCTGGATAGTTTGAATTTCTGCTAAGAGAAAGAACCCCTATGATAATACTATATAAATATAACAGGGACTAAGGGTTATTATCATTGTTGAAAGGATTGTTAGGTACGACAAGCAAGAGATTAGGAAAACTAAAAAGTTTTTACAGTGCACGTTATGAAGTCTTACTGGAATCTTTAAGCATATTAGATGAAATCATTTGATCTCTTTATTTGAGAAATTTTCGTAGTTAAGATCTCCTAAGTTGGTATATATCAGGCATATTGAATGTATTGTACGTATTTTTCAATGTTCCCTCAAGGCACATCGAGATTCTGGATTAATCTTTAAAATTTTGGGATTTTTCAAAGAGAGTTTAGAAGATAATCCTGTTAGAGGAATGATAGGGCATAAAAACTTGTAATGTAGAACATTTTAAACTTATCCCTTATAAGGAATACAAAAAGTGTGATGATTGGATAAAGTCAGAATGCTGATATGTAACCGAGACAAAACCGGTTTTATTACTTCAATACTAATTACCTTCCTAATATAGGCTTATATCATAGGAATTAGTTCATACATATAATATAAGTGTATGTAACCTTAATAATGCAATTAATCATTGTGTCAGTGGTGTTGTACTTTAGAAATATTATAAAATATCGAATTTACCAAGTTATAAATTTTTTAAAAAGTCAGGGTATTCACAAGTGAAATCTTAAATTAATTACCAATCACTAAATAGTTAATTTTTTATTTAAAATTTACCAAATTGTATCAATAGTAATTAACTTTCTAAATTAAAGGTATATTATTAATTATTAATATATTAACTATAAAAAAAATACTCTTAGTCAGTTTTTGTTAAATCTAGGTTTTCACTTATCACTATTCAGTAATTCAGTTTCAAAATGATGTGTCAATTAAGCGATTTGTATGAATGAATAGAATGACTTAAGGATACAGTCATTTCTTTCAAAGTCCAAATAAATTAGTAGAAGCGTAAATATTTGTCTTTGTGTCAATGATACAATATCAAGTCAACTATATAATAGATTGAGGCTATAGAATTATAATTTTTAATAAGAGCCCAAGCATTTTCTCCATATACTGTAATTAAATGTAAATTATATGTAAATAATTCTGTTCTTTTATCTCAGTATCTTAATAATTTATATCGAATTCTTACGTTTATAATTTTTTAGAAGGAACATCCCGCCTGTCATTTTGCGCGTTGTTTTTCTGTTTGTTATTAAAAAAGCCCAGTAAAACCCAAAAAAATCCCCGCCGGTGCCGCAGTTGCTGCAACGCCTGGATATAGTCTATATAAATATATAATAATAAAGTTTAATATCGTAAAATAATAATAATAGTAAATATGCCTATAGAGAAAAATGTTCTATCCCTATTTATATCTACTAATAATATTCAAAATAACTAATAGTAATATATATATATTATATATACTAATATATATATTATGCTATATATAATAATAATATAACAACTAAATATAGTATATATATATATATATAATAGATATATATACTATATATATATATATATATAGAATACAATTATATATAAAAATATATATAGTAATAATATATAAATAATATATATATATATATATATATATATATATATATATAACTATAAAATATATATAGCTACTATATATGATAAATATTATATATAATATTTCAACAATATTTTCAAGAATAATAAGAGTATGAAGCAAATATATATAAACTTTAATCAATAAATGTTATCAATAAAGAAAAATTAATAAAGAATTTTTAGCTACTTTAGAGGATAATGATAAATATATATAATATAATAGTATAATAATCAATAATATATATAGTATATAATATATTATTAAATTAAATAGATAATATTATATAATACTAGTATAATTATAATATATATATATATATAAATAATAATAGTAAGATATAATATAGTATATATATAAGATATATAAAAATTAATTATAAATAATTAATATAATAATAAAATATATAATATAATATATAAAAAAATTTAAATTTAATAAATTAAATATAAATTATAATATATTAATATATATAATGATTAGAGAGCTCTTCCTTACATCATAATACCTTGACATACGATATACATTGATATATTCGATAATAAGATGTATATATTATATCTTTCACATTTATATCCATCACCCGATCTTATGTCAGAACACCTCTATATATAATATAAATATATTATAGTAATATAATATAATAATAATAAACAACAAAAACTAACATAATAATACTGATTACCTCATACATACCCCTACTTTTCCACCATATATATAAAATATCAACATCATAAACATAAATTAAAAAGACTATACTATATATACCAATATCTACATTACTACACATAACATATAATAACATTAGATATACTACATGATTAATAGGAACCAAATAATAATATGCATGTCCTAATTAAATAAAATAAACTTGTGCATAAAGCTGAACTGTATAATTTAAGAGTACTCATACTTTTCCCTTCAATTTACACTTTCAGGACTGTTCAGAGCTATTCTTACATTTCTCTCGAGCACATCTGATTAACTTTCAAATAATCCTTTTTTCAAATATTAAATCATATCTGGGCAACTTCTTCATTAGTGAACAAGCAATTTAACAACCTAAAATAAGAGCGCAGATAGTGTGCTGATGTCTTATCTCTCCACATGGTCCTCGAAAACTTTGTTTCTGACGCGTGTAGCACCACTAGCCAATTGCAATGTCCTGATTTATAATATACTATAGATGACTAATATGTTATATAAGATATGAGTAAAAAATAATATGTGGAAAACAAGTACTGATGCAAGATCAGTGATATGTATAGAATATGAATATAAGTAGATAATAGAGTTAAGGTAAGGATGTGGACATGACTAATATGTCAATTAAATCCGAATTAAAATAAGACGAGAATGTAGTAAATAACGGGAACAATAATTACGATTGAATCAGATGACTCAGCTTAAATGAGGTTTCAGCTAAAGACAGTAGGACTATTATAGAACTGTTAACCTAGATAAATAAATGTAATATATATAGAACTATAAGTATAGAATAAACAACTTATGGTTCTAGGTAATAATAAGAATAATACCACAGATAATTAAGAATCTAGCGATTAACTAATAGTAGTTTACAAGAAAAAAAAATAAATGAACAATTCTTAATGAGAACTGTGCTTAGGTGTGTGAAACAGAAATCTGATAATAAACATTGGGGAAATAATACACTATATTCTTTACTGGTGCAGACACTTTGATTATTTGATAGTGTGATAGTGATATCTCGAAAGCTATTTTAGGTAATATAATTAGAGATATAAATGTAGAGTACATATGTATAATGTCTTTGAGCTTCAAATGTATAAGTGATGAGAATTAGTCACGTGTAGTTAGCGATGTCAATATAGCATTGTAAGCCGTAAAGTGCTGGGAAATACAACCGGGTAATAGGACATGAGTGCAGTGTCGTCCCAACCGCGAGTGCGCAGTGATGCACGCCAATAATTGTGTGCGCATAGTGCCCTATGTGAAGTTATATAAAGGTGGCGCGAAATATGTAGTGCACATGAGGCTAGCATATGAAGATTATACATAACCTGGGCATATCTAAAGCGCATAGTTTCTCTCACCTGATCGAATTCACTTAATAAATTGAAAAGACTATAAAATAATGCATCTTTAATCATCCAAGACGAATGTAGTTAAAGGTACTGGAAAAGAGTAAGAAATACTCGTAATCTACCAGTTGAGTGGGCATGGAAGCTACCTTACTGTAACACAATACTATGATAAAAACAGAAATCTATATGCACCTATGTTTTATTACTGAGCACCTATGCCGATCTATCATGTTGACGACCTGTTCACTCTCATATGGTCATACAGTTTTTAACACCGCCAAAAACGTAGCATGTCCTGTAAGAGCGGCAAAGAGTGATGATTGTACAACTATCGCGGGAGCATGAGTGCAATCTCAAGCGAGTGACATCGGCACATTAGCGCATCCTCTCTGATGTTGTACAATATATGGAATTGTTAGATGCTAGTTGGTTATGATAAGTAGCAGTTATACCCCGGAATACTAATTGATTTATTCTTTTTCATTTAAAATCAAAACCATTTAAATATGTGATTCAGTTGAATCCTCTTCTCTCACTAATTTCTTTAATAATAATGGTACAGTGAATGCTTTTTTATAGCTTGCTATAATCATGATTAAGATACTATTATACTCCTCTGTTTGAAGAAATCCTTCGTATTATTTTTGTAAATAACAAAGAAATTCACATAAAAAAATATAGTGTGAAAAATATTATATTCGAGTACTAGTTTTGTGTATTTATAATTATATTATGTATATATATTTAATGTATATAGTATACTGTACAATCTGTATATAAGATGAGGGTGATTACTCATACATAATAAGTATGGGTCACCTGAAAGCCAATATCATTATATATACTATGTATCACCTCATATAACAGTACCCCACCTTCCCTCACTATAAACACAGTACATAAAAAAAAATATAATATAATTCATATATACAGATCATTACTAATATATTACTATCTAATATTATCTATATTGTATCAATAATAATATAAGATATTAAATATAAGATAATATATATACTAAATATATAATAAGAAGAATAGATAGTTATATAGATATATAAAGTAAAGGTGTATTATACTTAATATAATAACCTAAAGTGATGAAAACTATTAATATATTGGTATATGGTCACAACCATATATATGGAAATAAACAAGTAAAGTTAGTTTATTGTCTTTAATATAATACAGTATGTATAACTTAATAGAAGATTGAGAATTGAGGCGCCATCTGAACTGATGTGTGAAGATAAAATTGCGAGCGCATGGTGTACTGCAATATAAGAAGTTTCGCGCCCAACACCTCTGTGCAGGAAGAAGAGTAGCGTAATGTAAAGAGTTGGATAAGTCAAGTAAGAAGGGAAATGCCTGTGATAGACAGAGCGAATGTAGAAGTTTGGGCAGAGCGAGAAGCGTCGTCTTATACATAGAAGTGATATGATGGGGTTTTGCGTGAGTGGCGGGGTGTTATAGGTGATGGCCTCGAACCTTGGGCACACGAAGAGGTAGGTGAACACAATCCATTGACAGAAGAAGTGGACACATAAGCGAGATCGTGATCATCCTATTGACCGGTCCCAAGACTAGGAGAGACGATACTTAAAAATAGCATGGTGATTTCCTGTGACTGACAGGACGGAGAGTATCGTTCCGTCCAACAAGACAGTGACAATCGCGGAACGGTGAAGGATCAAGGAACTGGAGGGAGCGATTCTTTTCGGCGACTGTGGCGTTGTATAATTTGGCCAATGCATAAAGCTTATGCTTGATAGATACAGATGCGAGTAGAGGATTGCACACCTACCCCAGTCTTTGAGAAGATGAGAAAGAAAGAAGGGAGAAGAAGGGGGGGTATGATTGATGATTTTATAGTATGAATACTATTATATATATAGTAATATATAGAATATAATATATATATAGTATATATATATTATATATAATATATATATACCGGTTATATATATTATATATATATTAGATAATATATATATAGTATAATAAGATATATATATATTATAGGTATATATATAATATATATATATATTAGTGATGGAACAATAAATTGGCATCCGCATGCGCATTTGCGGAACATCCGCACCTAAAATTGGACACCGCATCCGCATTTCCTCACTTAACGTACACATCCGCCATCCTCTTTTAAAAAATGCAGTATGTTGCAGGCATGGTTTTCTACATTTGATTAAAGGCACATAAAATTAAATATTTGTCATTTTATAATTTAGAGTTGGAATTTAATTAATTTTGAATTTCCGATTCTGTATAATATATTTATTACTATATATATATTAAGTATAGTTATAAATATATATATATATACATTATATACTTCAAATATATATACATATTATTATATTATTATACAAATGAGTATATATATATTTATATTATATACTATATATACTATATCAATTGAATACATAGTCCAATTTTTAAAACTGGCTCGTAAGCAGTGATATAGTTAAAGAAATTAATTGACTCGTTTGATTTATGTAGCTATCCATATATTCTGTGTAGTAAATTGTATCTGGGTCAGCCTTAGATAACTTTCTCGAAAACTGCCGATCTCAGTTTCCTAAGAAGGTTGGTGAACATCAATCTCCACAAAAAATATTTTTCTACTAGAAATAAGATATTTTGGATAAAGATGGGGCAACAAGTTCTACGAGTCCCTGCTCTTCGGTGATTGTGAATGATTGGTTACTCATTGCAATAAAATTATTATATTTCTGAAAGAATTGGCCGGTCGATTGGGGAGTCATTGATATGAGAGCGCGCAGGACGAGGCGGCGAAGAGCGCGGCGGCAAAATTTTTTTGGGGAAGAATCTAAAATTTTTGCCAAGACTTCACTTGTTTCACGGCTATGGATCTATCGCTATCTTGGTTGGTGTCCAGTGTTCTAGGAAATACAGGAGATTCTCCCCTATACTATCCAAATTTTTGACTTTCCGATAGATATTCTCTTCAGTGAGGATTTCATATGGTATGAAGTGGCGTGTGTATTAATAATGTTTTTGGGGCGAATTACCTAGTTTATATTTTTATTTTACACTCTATTAAAGATTGTGTAACATTAAAAAATCAAAAAAAAAATCTTTTAACGCAATGATGGGCATTTTAAACCAATTTTGTGAGGTTATTATTGACGACAAATCTGTAAATCAATTAATGAATAAAATCCTTATAATTTTTGTTAATACTTATATATATATAGTAATAATATATATATAGTATATAGTATATTATAATATAGGTTATATAATTATATAGTTATATATATATGATATAGTATATACGTGATATATATATATAATAGGTATTATACTATATATAGTACTATATATAGTATATAAAGATTTTATTTTTGGTTTTTAATTTAATTATTTCTTAATAGTTGAAAAGGAAGCTTCATTTAGAATTCCGTTCCCGCGGCCGCAAATTTTTGGGGATTCCGACTACATTTCCCGGTTTCCGGCCGGAACGAAAATTTCAGCTTCCGCGTACACCCCTAATAGTATATTATATATATACTATACTTATAGATAGACAAAAAATAGTAACCTATATATATATATATATATAGTATATATAGATAATATAATATATAATACTATATATTATATAACTATATATTATATATATAGAATATACTGATATATATTACGGTAATATATCTATTAATACTACTAACGCTAAATTTTTTCTATTGGCGCGTGTGCAAAGAGGTAAACCAGTCCGCATCCGCATCCTCATCCTACTATTAAAGATGCCGCATCCGCCAAAACAGTCAAATTTTTGACAGCCGGCCCATCACACTCAATATATAGGCCGTATTATATACTATTAGACCATATATATTAGTATAGTATAAATATATATAAATACTAATATATATATGCATATTATATGATATATATAATATATATAATATATAATATGGTGTGATAAATGATATATATATAGGATAATATATATATTAATAATATATATATAATATTATATATAGATAGGTATATATAGATATATGCAATTGTAAAGGAAGTTGAGA